>NW_015148977.1:3426239-3470119 GCF_001465965.1 Polistes dominula
AAAAAAAAAAAAAAAAAGAATAAAATATATACATATATAAAAAAACAAAAGAATGAAAAATTGTTCACTAAAAAAATTATTCATTCCCAATTAAGAAACAAGCTCGGAGATTTCATTCTGCAAAATTTCTTTATAATAATAATAATAATCCTAATAATAATGAATTGAAATAAGATTAAAATTAAGTCGATAAAAGGGAATATCTATCGGGGAATAATAATTAGGAAAGTTCCGATTGGATTGCTTTCGTGATTTTGCCCGTTAAAAAAAAAAGAAAAGTAAAAAAGTAGGGATAAAAAAAGAGAAATAAAGTGAAATTAGTTAATTTCGTATAAAAACGAAGAAGAAGAAAAAAAGAAGAAGAAGATCATGTTATTTTTACAAGCTGCTAAACAAGTTACTTAAGAAATCATGAAACTAGTAGGAATATATATATTAATCTTCACTTTCGATATAATATATGCCAAAGATATACTACTCACTTTCGTTTCGGTGGATTAAGGAAGTGAAAAAAAAATAGAGAAAAAAAGATAGATAGATAGATGGAGAGATAGACAGACAGAAAAGGGAAGAAAAAAAAAGACAAGAATCTTATCGATTAATCTACTACTAGATGTTGTTTCAGATAAGCGAGGATTAAACTCCACCTTCGACTTCGAGATTCGATTTTAGTTTGCCTTTGTACGTCGACGCCTCCGGGAAACCTCTCCCTCTCTCTCTCTCTCTCTCTCTCTCTCTCCCTACCTACCTCAAAATTGAGATACCGTCATCGTGCGAACTAGCTTACCTATAGGAAGGTAAGGGGTTTCTGCATCGTCAGCGTCAATTCGAGCTTCGACTAGATCCATCGAAAATTCGATCCAAGCTTTGACTTTTACCTCTCTTCTTCTCTCTGTCTGTCTATCTATCTCTCTCCTTCTCTTTTCCCCTCTTCTAATCTTTCTTTTTACTTTTCTTTACTTTCCTTCCGGTATTTTATTACTCGGTCATCTTTAAAAATAACGTATAACGCAATTTATACGAGTTAATATGAATTCGCAATTATAGGAAAGTTAATTACTTCTCTCTTCGAAGTAATTAACGATTATTTCATGACAACATGATTGTGTCGATAATTATGATTATGTAGATTATTAATAATAAGTGAAAATATGGGAAAAAAATTAATTATATTTGAAAATAATTAATCGTGTAAAATAAATCGTAAAATTGTTCTCACAATTATCGGCACATATGAGTTAGATTTAAATACAATGTAATATTTAATTAATGCAAATTTAATTTTTTTTTTTTTTAAAGCAGAAAATTACCACATTTTTATTATATAACGCATTGTAGGAGAAATCGCGTTATACGAAAATACACTGGTCGCAATATTTTTGACGCGTTATAGGAATTTGTACTATAGGAACTCGCGTTATATGAGAATCTACTGTACTGTTATACCAACATATAAGAATGATAACAAAACTTTATTTCTACCAAAACACAAATAGAAACAACTATAAAAGGTGTATTTACTAAATAAACTAGACTAGAACTTTATTTCTTTTGTAGATAGAGTAAAATTGTATAAAACAATTTTATATTGTTTAACAAGTTTTATCATCAATTAGAACGAGTTTTTATTTTTGCAAAAATACATCGGTACAATTTGCAGAGTTGCATTCTATACAATCTGACATGAACTAAAATTTAATTAAATATGTTAGCATAATTTATGATCTTTAAACGATCTGTCATCTAACAAGATAGCCGCTTATAGTTATCTGTTAACAAATCCTGATACATAGAAAAATCTTATTCATTCTGACTAATCCTAAATGTTCTTAAACCGTTTCGTAACAATATTTCCTACTTGTGTCTAAATTTGAAGCATTATTTTTATAATATTGAAAAAGGGAGGGATGGAAATCTACATAAAGGATTATATTTTTTTTTTATGTCTTCCTAAATAATTTTTAAATCATTGTCCCGTTAAGTTATCCATTATTTAAATATCCTGAATTCAGAATATGTATAAGGAAATTTAGCTATTATTGTTTTCTCGTTTAAATAATAAAAAGAATTTTTTTTTAGTACTAGACGCACAGAGTTTGCAGAAAAAAATAGACTTTAGACAAATCGTTGAACCGTAATATAAAACAAAACTTGAATACTCTTTTACTGAAGCAAATAAATAAAAGAAAATATAAACCTCCAACCGTGTAACTCCAAATATTTGCAATTGTATGTATTTGTTATGCGAAATAATGATAGAACAATGGAACATTTAAAAAATATCAGTCTGTATTGACTGCAAATAATACATTTTTAATTCCTTATGTGTGTGATGTAACATTTATATTATTTTGTGTAATTTGTTTATATTATGTACACCCTCAGCGATATTGAAGGTAAAAAAGAAATATATAGATACTTCGGAATTAGTTGCTTTCGATTATATCGTATTATTGTTTATATATTTTCCGAATGATTATATAATCCACCAATTGTATTTATCGTTGTTTTATAATTAACTATTATTTTCACAATTTTATAATATAAGATTTCATAAAGAAATGGTTTTTTTAATTCCATTACAATTCTCCTTTGGAAAATATCGATTGTGTAAGTATAGTTAGGATGGAAAAACGTGACTAAAAGCAATAAGCTTTTAAGATGATATTATATAAATGAATAAACGTTCGAGAAAATATTCAATCAAGTAAAAGCATATTTGCTGATGATGGTATTCAAGTGTTCATGCAAAATATATTTTCGTAGGAAATACCAAAAAATAGAAAAAAAAGAAGAGATAACAACACAATAATCTCGAAAACGAATGTTACAAAGAAAACATACATACAAGAACGAAAATCCACGATAGATTAAAAACCATTGGCGTGAGATGGAAACTATGGCGAAGATTATAAGTTTCGTGATCTCATACTTTTCCAATAGTTTCCACGTTTTCGAGATATAAAATGTATGCGGTCGGTTTTGCACCGTTGACACTGACAAAACTTTTTAAGTGTTTGATCCATGAGAATACCGAAAGAAAACAAAAGTTGTTGATATATTCTTGACGATCTATGAAAGAGTGTGTTTAACTATTGCATTACATTAATAATAAGTATCCGTATATTGAAAACAAAAATTATATTCTTATAAGAAACATTGAAACGTTATTTTGAAAAGGTATTTGTAAAGTAATATGAAACGAATAAAATAAAAAAGAAAAACCCAATAAATAAATAAAAATGTAATAAATGTAATATATATATATAAAGAGAGAGAGAGAGAGAGATAGAGAAATACAATTCATAGCTTTTCCCGTTATCTACAAACTGAAATAAAATACGAAAAGTCGAATAGAATAAGAAAAAAAGAGCAAAAAAAATAAAAAAAAAAATCAAAAAAAAAAATTAAAAAAAAATAAATAAACGTGACTTCAATAATTTCGCTCGGCCAATAAAGCTTCTAGAAAACAAGCTAGAAATCTATTATACCAGGCAAAAGCTACCGAGAGGAGAACGAAAACTCTGATGCTCTCCGAGCAGTGCTCTTTAATTCGCAGCATTGAGTGGGATGGAAAAAAAGTATTATCGCGAATAAAGATGAAAGTATGCTTGAACGAGGTCAACGAATATTTTGCAACGTTCGAACGAGCACAATGAATCCTTAGCGAATAATAAAAAGCGACCCTTTCTACGAACTTACTTTCTTTTTTACTTCCCCCTTCATCCATCCCTTCCTCTCTCTCTCTCTCTCTCTCTTTCTCTTTCTCTTTCCTTTTTTCTATTTTTAAACGGTAGTCTCGATCCTTTATTATTAAATCGCGTCTAGAATTCTTCTTTTGTTCGTAATAATCAAAACCGAACCACGTCTTCTCGATAAAAAGTTAGATATAAGATATTGTATATTATTGAAAACAAATAATTTCATTTGTAGAGTAGAAATATTAGCCAAGAAAGTTCCTTCTGGTTACTAAATCTGTGTATCATTTTACTCTCTCTCTTTTTTTTATAATTAAAATTGTACGAACTTTGTTGATTAATTAATTTAATATGTAATTTTATATGTAATTTCATATGTTAGATATTCTTTATTAATATTAAGTAACCAAGGAAGTTCGTGAAGTTATTATAATATTTGATATAGATTTACTTATTATATCAGAAAACATAGAAAGTTCGTGACGTTATAATCAATAAAAATTTTATAAGCAAGTTATTTACAATAGAAACATATAAATAGTTATATATAATAGAATGCATCTAACGATCAGGTAATAATATATGTTATACTTTTATCGATATTTGTATTTATTTTTAAATTATTGTATATTTAATTTTTTAATTAGCCTTTAAAATTAACATGACGTTAAGAAAAGGTCATGTTTCAAATAATTTGTTATCTTCTATCTTTTTGAATGAGTATTATTATTTGTGTATACTCTATATATATATTTTGCATTAGTTCATCCACAGCATTGTAATTGGCGATGACAATACATCGAAAAATTTAAAAGCATTGAAATTTAATCGAATTATGTTATTCTGATTTCACCGATTATCTGTAAGTTTTGTATTACTATGATAATAATACACGTTTAATCGACATATACAAATTTATTATGTGATTCTAATGTGTGAATGAAAGTATATAAATATTACAATTTATAAGTGCTTCTCTGCAAAACTAATAATTGGACAAAGTTATGTAGGAACCACTGCCAAACCCTTAAAATTACAAAAAAATTATTTTAACACAGTTTAAATCTCATAAATTTATAATTTTTAAATAGCAAAAAATAAATGATTTATGGCAAAACGTTTAGTACAATTATTAAAACTTTCTAACTCTCGTAATTAAAATAAAATAATTCATTTAATTACTTTAATTAAATTACAATTAAAACATTAATTGTACTACTCGTTGATAAATAAGTCATTAGAAAATTTATTGTTGTAATAAAAAAATAAAAAATCTGAAAAATCTACAAACAAAATTGATTGAATTTCAATTTATTGATAGTCGGTGATAGTTTTCCGAAAATAACTTGGCCCAAATTTTGATTGATACTCTTTTAACCACCTACCGAAGATAAATAAACACATAAATATATAAATAGTTATAAATGTTGGCTCGTGAAAATGAAGAAATCATAAAAGCTGGGGAAATAATTCGATAGGTTAGAAACGAAAATCGAGTTCTCATGAACGAACCTGTCTGCATTTCGGGTTTATAATCTGGTAAGTAAATAAGTAGGTACGCGTTGACAGCGGAGACTTCGCATAAGTTCGATAACGTACTATGGCTTTAAGCACTTTCAATTTCCGCAGGTAGACGCGCTTTAGATAAGTAATCTACTCGCGATTTCCATTCCATAGAACGGGTACAGCATCCGAAAATGCCGGAAGAGTCTTACCACCTGCGATAGTAGTAGACGATCTATGTGAGAGTATATACGATTTCTATATAAATGTAGGATCATTTTATAACTATGTTACAAACATTTTGCAAATGATAGAGTATATTATTATAAACGATTTTCGTATAGAAACACGTGCTAAAAATAGTTTCATTTTGTAACTTGAGATCTGTTAATCGATATTTGATAATCGATTAAATATTTCATATAGAAATTATTTAAACTATTTATCATGAACATTCATAGAAACATTACAGCGAAATCGATTCATTGAATCCTTTTGAAAATTCCAATCGTATTCTTGACATTTCACAGAGAATTGTGATCCTTGTTACCAAAGTTCTTTTCTGATTCGATAAAAAGCTTCATCGATTTGTCTTGACAAGAAAAAAATCTATTGGATTAGACGGTAAAGACATAATAATCATTTGCCATTATACTTTTTGTTGAAGTAACAACTGTGATTACAGAGAGAACATTTAGAAAACACAAATCAAGTTCTGTAATTACCAAACGGAACGTTTCTAGACACGAGTTCCTAATTTGAATTTCTTCATAATGATCCACTTTATCATTCCTAAAAGTTTGTATGTAACTTAGAATTAGTCACATAATCATCATCTATATGCACATATAGTATAATATGTAAACTTACATGCATTGTTATAGTATTAAATATTTAAAAAAAAAAAGAATTAATTTTTAACTTAAGTTTAACGATCGTTATAAAACAAACGACGAAAAATTGCTGATACTGAATGAAAACTCAACGTTATTATAATACGCAGTCAAGTACGAAGTTGGCTCGAAACCGAACAGATCGCTCGTTTCCCACGTCGATGTTAGCCAAACAATTAGAGTTCGGAACTCCCTGATTGCTTATTACTCGCTTTAGGTAAGTGTACTCTGCATACTATCGATAACCTTTTTGCTTTAATATCCTGGTTGGCTACCGAACAGTTATTTACCTTTTCCAGTAATTTCAAATTTCTCATGATGCCGAGAGAAATTTGTTACGGCCCTGAAAATATTAGAAGCATAACATTTTTTTCTATTGTTTTTTTTTTTTAAGACGAAAAACGAACGATCTATAATTCTTCGAACGATCGTAGATCTATTCGAGATGCGTTAGAAATTCATTACTCGTTTTCGACGTTTCCTATCTTTATATATATATAAAAGGTGTCCAGAAAGTCGTTTTATCGAATTGAAAAATTATTCAATATATCTCGAAATCGTTACCAATTTTCCCTACGTGTATATATTGGATCGGGAAAAGAGATACTTCGTTATTTAATGCAAAAGTCAAATAAATTTTTCTTTTTCATATTTTGTATCCATATTTTTCCAAATAATATAAAACTATTTTGGAGAAAGGTTAATTTATTTTCTTTATTATTCCTATGTAGAATCTGTATCATCATAGGACACTTTCAATATTTCATAATTATACATATACTTATATATTTATTATGTGCAGTTATTCAATCGTATATATTTACAATAAATATTGAAAAATTTGTTCTCGGTGATATTCTATCTGTAGAAATTCAAAGATTTTGATGCGTATTCTCTCTTGACAAATCCTCTATTTCTTTCTCTCTTTCACAAGAAAGACAACTGTAAGTTATTTGTGGATAAACGCATGGGTAGATAAGTATATAAAAAGGTATATATATATATATATATCCATTTCAAAAAGCTTTCGGATATACGAAGATAATAATAAAGTACAAGTAGACATTTCTAGGTTTATAAAATTTCTATTATACCAGAGACCATGATATAGCAAGACCGTAAAATTGGTTAGGCATTACCATACAGAGAAATCTTTTATCCAATGTCTAAGTATATATCCTTGAATAATTTATAAAAGAAAAGATTGTTGAAACGTTTGTACGAATTTCCTTCTTTCTTTTTTATCATAATTAATTTAAGAACTTACATTAAAGGAAATGTACACAAACGATACAATAATAATAGAGATACAAATCAATAATGCTAATTAATGACATATTAAATTGCCATAACAAGATAAAAGTTACCTAGAAAATTGAAAAATTATTGAAGTTCCAATCAAAGATCAATTTAATAATTTATTTATCTAGTTAATTATAAGATACATATTTACTTTACTATTTTAACGATTTTACGATCCTCCCATATTATTGAATCCTGTTTATATTTAAACCTAAGCCCCCCCCCCTGATTGAATTCATGCTCGAAATAACTGGCCATTGAAAAAGTCGCAACAGTCAACGTCATTTAAAATATTCAAAGAATATTTGCAGTATGTATCAAAAGAAGATAGTCCCAGGAGTCCTAGATAGGATAGGTCCTGTCTTGCGAAAGAAGAAAATAGTGCCATCCCAATTCAATTTTTATTAGTTTCCGTGATAAAAGCTTACAGGTGAAGGGGAATCTGGCGTGTTATCGAGCGATTCGTCGATACGCTCAGTTCTCAGAGCGTTGAATCGTTCCCTGGGTGGTTCTACGTGCTGACGAATGACCCTCGTAGGAGACGATTCTTTAAACGCAAACGGGATGCTTGTGAGAAAGAAGCTATACCGGACTTACAAAAAGATCGGGGCCTGCGGGCGTTTGGCAAACGACGATGGCCGTGAGATTCTGGAAGCTTCCGCGATTCTTACAAGACGAAATTGATGGGAAGGACAGGGAAGTTTAGTGGGGCCATCTATATATCTTACCAATAGAAATGAAAGAAGAAGAGGGACGATCTGTAAGATTGTAAGAAACGACAAAGGTGAGGAAGATGAAAGGGGGAAAAGAGGTTAAAGGGATGAAAGAAAATTCCGAGACTCGTAAATAGCATAAACAAACTCGTTTTTGTCAAAAAGAAGGAAAAGAAGAAGAAGAAAAAAAAGTCTTACCTTATTGAAATAATCCTACGTTTTCCCTTTTTGTTTTTTTGTTTGTTTGTTTGTCTGATGAGAGTATTTATTTAATTACGTACTATTAGCTCGTCGACATAAATCGTCAATAAATTGACTGGTAGGTTCTCTTCTATCTGTATGCAAATATGGATAAAATATCAATTAATACCATATATAAATATATAAGCTCGTTAATTTAAATAAGGTTGTTTGAACGTTACAGGTAAATACATTCGAATATGAGGAATATGAAATCGAATATGAAAAAATATACGACGAGATTGTGACCAAAAAAAAAAATTATCTCTAACGACGATTGGTTTTTCAAGTAATTTCTCGATGAAAATTTTAAAAAACAAAAATGTGCTTGGATCTTTTTAAATAAAAAATGGAAAAGAAAATACGATGTACAGGTAAATTGCTAAGTATGCACGGATGTGAAAGACGATAAAGGGAAAAATTTTACCTACGTTTATTCACGCGTTTACGTATCTTTTACGAATGGTATGCAAATTAAATCGTAACTGTGCATCGCACGAGTGTACCTTTTCTCTCTATTTCTCTCTCTCTCTCTCTCTCATTTAAAAGCAAACGATGTTCGAGGTCCATTAACGCGAAAAGTCGAATTAAGTCGAGCGCCCTAGCGTTATCAACTATTAAACACACTCTAAGAGAGCTCACCGTGAAAATAAATTCTTTGGATGTTGGGGAATCATCGATATTTCATCCGTACCACGTAAAACTCCAATTCCCTTGCGAGCGTCGACATTTCCAGTGACTTATGGTGAAAAATGGAGAGGAACGAAGGAAGGAGCAGAAAAAAAGAGAACGAGAATAAGAGAGAGAGAGAGAGAGAGAGAGAGAGAAAAAGCTCGTGAAATTTTGTAAATTGTTCATCAGAGCGTCGTAAACTTTTCTCAGGCGAGTCGATTCGAGCGTGGCAAACGCCTCAGTAGCGAAGGAAATTTTATCATCTCCTGGAAATAACGTAAAAGAGACGATGGGGCGCGTGTTCCTCTCTTTCTCTTTCTCTCACTCTCTCTATATATATATATATATATATTCCTTTCCATTTCTTTCTTCGACAAAATGAAAACCAACAGACGTATATAAAATTTCGTAGCCTTTTCCTTTGTGGCACGAGTGGTGCAAACAAGTTTTGCTGCTGCTATTGGAACGATACATCGAAGCACATTTAACCGCGACTCACGCCAACTCGAAGCTTTTATCTCCTTGAAAATAATGTAACTTGTTCACTCTCTCCCTCATTCTCTCTTTCTTCTCTCTTTCTTTTTTTGATCTCACTGGTGAGTTCTCGATCTTTCTCTTTCTTTAAGGTGGCAACATCTCTAAGATAAACCGGACGCTGGAGACCGTCGTGGAAAGTCGTTCGTTCCTTCGTTCTTCGAAGGCTACGTGTCGACGTATATTCCTCCTTTGGCGAGCTCGCAGTTCGCCAAAGAGTACGCCGAGAGACGAGGAAGAAGGATTTACGAGCAAGCACGAAAGAGCCGAGTAAGAAAACCATGACTGGAGAAACGAAACGAGCGTCTTCGAGGGAATACCTGTGAGTTCCTACAACCAATCCCCACCTCCAACCCTTATTCGTTTCTCCTTCTCTTTTCCACTACCTCTTTTTTCTTCTTCTACTCCTTTTACCTAACTCTTGCCATCTTTGACAGCTCCCTACAGTTCGTACCACCGGCGTCTAAGACACGCGTAGTTTCAAAGGATCGAAAGGAGTAATGTTCGCCTGGTCGATATCGATTTGTCGTTAAGCAAAAAAAGGGGAGAGAGAAAGGGGGGATGTTTTTTGCTTTCGAGTTGAATGACGTCTAAATGTTAGAATTATACTTTTTCAATCTTTTCTTCAATGAGTCACATAAACATTCGTATCATTAATATAATGACAATTAAATTTATATTAACACACTATCGTCGGAAACGTCGTGAGCTTGACTCACGCGTGTAGTGGGCGAAAATGAGCGAAATATGAAAGCAGTGCACTTTTTAAAAAACATGTTATATCTTCACATCTAATAGTAGGATTTCAATGAAATTTGAAAAACAGATATCAAATAGCATTTCGAAGATGTAAAAAACTTAAACTCAATGCTATCAAAATCAATCAACTGAATTTATACTACTTTGTAAGCACGAAAATTGCAGTATCAAAATAGCACATTTCATAAAATTATTAGTTTTTCTTAAAAATTAATAAATTTATGACTAAACATTGGTCAGGCTTTACAAAAAAACAACCAAAAACATTATTCGTGCTCAAAAATTAGTGACAATGAAAAAAAACAAGCATTAGTAAGTGTTTTACTGAAACTTAGTTTACGTTCTGCATAAAACGTATTAATACGCGACCCGCCGACCTGCGTCAATCTGCGGAACGGGTAGAAATACCTGATCCGCCGATAGTGTGTTAATATAAAAGTTTAATAATCCTAAAACTGGATTCTCTATATATAGAAATATATAAGGTATTAAAATTAACTGTGAAATTCAGGTAAGAACATTCCTATGACTCGTTGTATAAATACATTCCAACACAATTAAATATTATTACTAAAAATAATACTATTTTCAATCTATATATATATAATAATAGCCACATGTTATTCAATAAAATTCTATTATATTTCTACAGATAGATGAGTAAAAAGAAAAATACAATAAATATATAGAAAATGAAAGTTCCATTAATATCAACGTCAAGATTTATCTATATTTGTCATTAAATAAATAAAATATATAGAAAGAAATAATAGAATTCGGTAAACATCGAACGTAAATATCGAACGTAAACCTACAATTCTCGAACGTTAAAAATGTAAGAATAGTAAGAATGAAATAGAATGGATGTTCATTCTCTCTCCTTTTCTCTGTATCTCTCTTTTTCTTTCTTTCTTTCTATCTCTCCATAGAAAAAGAAAAAAAAAAAGAGACAAACGAGACATAATATCGAGGGTTTCTTCCTTAAAAGCCGCTCTGTAAAGTCTTCGACTTCGATCGGATCGTTGACTCGAGATGGCCTCGGAACAGGGCTGAGGAGACGACTCTTGAAAGGTGCCGAAGGGTGAGCATCACCAAAGTGTCGACTTGTCGAGAAACGTGGCAGGATGAAGATCGATCGATCGATCGACGCTTGCTTGCTTGCTTACTTGCTTGCTTCTTTGCTTGCTTGCTTGCTTGGGGATAGAAAAAGCTAGTGAATAAGAAAGACAGGAAACAGACAGAGAGACAAAGAATAAGAAAGAAAGAAAAAGAAAATTTCTAGCTGGTAAGAGAGAAAGGAAAAAAAGAAAGATTGTAATAGAGTAAGTGAGTGAGTGAGAGAAAGAGAGAGAGAGAGAGAGAGAGAGAGAGATAGAAATACTTAAAGTAGAGAAGAAAGTGCTTCGAAAGAGGGGGTGGGGGGTTTGAATGTTCGAAGTGGCAGGAGTACCCGCGTCTTAATAGCACCGGCTGACTTCTCTCCTAAAGTGGGAGGAAAAGGGAGGATGATGTCAAGGAGAGAGATCGTAGAAGTGGATGTGGGAAGAAGAAGAAGAAGAAGATGATGCTCGAAGCAACGTTACGGGAGAAGATCCATCGGAAAAGCAACCACGTTCGGTCACCCTGATATTACTTACCACCCCGAAGGAGCGATAACTTAATTGATGTATGAACGATGTTCGAACTCATCCGTATTACTATGACACGCTCGTGAATTAATTCTCTCTATTTTCTCTCTCTCTCTCTCTCTCTTGCTCTTATAACTCGTCAGTAACTTGTTCCATCTAAAGTAAGTAAGTACTTACTCTAGTAGGTAGGGATAAATGGAAATGATAGTTCAATCCGTAGTCCTTAAGCGTGCCTTTGACAATATCGTTTAAAGGAGGTTGAACAGGGATGTGTTATGGTTTATATTCAAATCGATATTACGATCGAACAAAGTTATGTTCTTATGGTTAGTTAGTAGAGTATTAATGTAAGAGGGAATAAAGAAAATTTTGTAATGCTTTTTTTTTCTTCCAATGGTAAAAATCTCGTGGAAAAAATGTAAACTTGTTTTTCTTTTCCCTACGTTCTGTAAATATTTTTTTCATCCTTACTTTTTTTCTATTCTTTTTTCCTTTCTCTTATACTTTCTTCTATTGTTAATGAAACATTACATAGTTGTTGGGCATGTTCTCGTAACAATAACGTCAAGTAACTGTACCCGAGTTTGTTCCGAAGAAAAAATACGGAAAAAAGTAAAGGAGAAAACTCGATCGAAAAAAGAAATATAGAAACGGAGAAAGAGAAAGAGAGAGAGAGAGAGAGAGAGAGAGAGGAAAAAACAGAGAGAAGGAACAAGACAAGACGTAAAAAGAAAGAAATAAAGGAAGATAACAATGTAATTCGCTTCGACAAACGTGCCATAGTGATCGAAAGGCGTAAGGACCGAGGCAATACGAGCCACGAAGGAGCCATGAGGAAAGGTTGGAAAGGAGGTGAAGGAAAAGAAGGAGGTGAAGGAGGTGAAGGAGGAGGTGGAGGCCTTTGTATCGATTGAAAATACCTGTGCCATGCTCGGTAACTTCTTTTATTTCGTTTTACCGTTGCAAAGTGCCGTCGTTCCGTCGCACGGAAGAGAACGGTCGTGAGTGAAGGAAAAATAGAAAGAAATAAGGGTGGAAAGAAAGAGAAATAAATAAAGAAAGAAAATGGTTCGTTGAAGGAAGGAATCGTGGAAGAACTCGTCTTTGGTATTCGATGAATTCACGCCTTCGAGCAACCCTACAATTTCGTTTACCCCTCCATGAGTTTTCCTATCGAAACGATCGTAAATTTCACTAGCAACCGCGTTCACGATTTAAACGCGCTTCTTCGCTATCGTTATTGTTGCTCATTGATGACCAACCATTCGATTTCAATCATTTAATTTATTAACCTATTCCTTTAAAGAAATATTTTCTATAAATAATTAACTCTTTAAAATCTATAATTTTACATATAATTTTTTTTATACTACTTTATTCCAATAAGATTAATAATTGAAATTATAATTTTATTTTATGAAAAGATTATGTTCGATATAAATATTAAGTGTAGAAATTAATTCGGTAACTTTTTAAAAATAAATACATATGTTAATTTTGCCATTATGTGCCAAATGTTTTACAAGTATTTCAATGTTATAAAATGGTAGGTGATTATAAATAATTTAATATAAATGAATCGAATTTATTTTCACATCTGATATAAGTTATAATATAAATTTCACATTTTATATAATTTTTTGTTTAAACGAGACAAAGACCACGAGTTATAAGAAATTATCTTTACTTGAATTAACAAAATGTACGTTTAAAATTCGATTCATGCATACTTAAAAAAAAAAAATGTGTATTTAAAGTAAAAGAAACAAATTGTAAAATATCGATACACGTTGATACTTAAAAAGATAGTGATTTGTTATTTAAGTGACGTACATATTGAAATCTAATATTTATCTATAAATTTTAATGTAAAATATTAAGAAATATCGATTAAATATAAATTGATATTATATATTTTGGTATTTTTGTATAGATAAAATTCATCTTCACTGTTAGCTAAACTAAAATAGAATGATAGCTGAATAACTTTAGGAGACCCATCGTGCTGTCTTTTGTTTGGCTGCTATACCCTTGTGTTTACGGTATGTATACATGTTCTGTACAGACGGTCGCGAGGTTTACCTAGACCGTAGTTATTGATACCTACTCGAGTATAATACACACTTGTGTACATGTTTCCTGCTAACACCTATTACGTTTAATCTGTATTAAATTTTATTAGTAATAGATATTATCCAAAATCATAAGACACAACAAATGACGTTACGTTTACGTTAATTACACATTCATTATACATACGTATATATTATCCCTATGTTGGTACATATACGATGATAACCCCCCATATACATATACAGATGAACCAAACGCGCCTGGCATGATAATTGAACGGCATAACTCGACCTCTTGGCACGTTAATTAATCCCAGAGTATTTGAGAAAAAAAGTCCAATTAAATATTTTATATATTATTTTATGCATATATATATAAAAAGAGAAAGAGATCAAATTTATCCAAGCTTTCTTGATTGTGATATTTTTTTTTTTTTTATTATTCTATTTTATATATTTATACGAAATATACCAATTAAATTAAAAATAAATTGTTTGTTGAATGAATATCTCTTAATATTAAAAGTTACCAAATACTTCCTAGATTGATTTCATTAATCATTCTTATTCTAAGTTTTTTCTTTTATTTAATAATAATTTATTTTTTTGTTTTATACAATTTTTTTCCAATAGAATAGATTAATTATTAATTATCGTGATTTAACAAATCTTACGTATTTATTTACGAAAGATATGCATCTTCTCACTTTATACCAACTACTTTTATAATTATATCTTTTTATATCTCTACATAGTAATTTATGCTCGTAAATAATTAAGCAACTAACTCTTATTGATCCCTAAAGTTATTGTAAGAATATGTATAATCTTGGTAAGTATTTAATAGTATCACATTCTTGAATACTCCTTCTAATTATAGGTAGTCTTTACTTGTACATAATGGTAATTTGCAACTCTTCTTATTTTATACTGAATCCTCTTACTTCGAGAGAGAAAATCAGAGAGATAGAGAGAGATAGAAGGAGGAAAAGAGTTAATAAAGTTTGATACGATAAAGTTGATAAGAACAAATATTAGAAAAATGAATACACATTTTAAATAATAAAAAAAATAAAATTAAAAATAAAATTCGATCAAAGACTAGTAGAACTTTTCAAACAATTATAATTTCATTAATATTTTATTTATTAGAAAAAATTAAATTTATGTTTACTGAATGAAAAATATTCGTTTAAAAAGGAAACGATTATTTTTATTCCGAGTATAATTATTTGGAGATTGTTACTTACAATAAACGTTAGATTTTCGTTCAGATTGAATGAAATATGAATGGACTTGTACGTATATCTCTTACATAGAACAAAAACTAGTACTATGGAAAATATAACGCTTTTACAGTTCTTTCATGTTTGTTTTACGTTCAGTAATTATATTAAAGACTTTTTTCTAATTAAAGTAAATTTATTTGAAGTTAACTAGTTTGAACTCGTAATCGAAACTTTCCTCGTATCTAGTTTTTTAAATTTGTCCGAGAATCTACTACCTACGTAAAAAGAACGTATATGTAAATATACTTCAAATATCATATTCGTTAAACCGACAAAAAAAAATAAATCTAGAAAAGTGCAAAACGTTGTGAAAGTAACATTCATTATATTCAACTTCATTTGTAATTTTCGTAGTTACGCTAGTCTCTTTAATTTTTCATTTTTTAATTTTTTTAATAATGTCCAAAATTTATTAAAGAAATAGACACCATTACTTAAAAACGATTTCTTAAAAAGTAGGATATGTATTTTTTAAATCATTGAAAAAAAAAAATTAAACATAAAACTTTGAAATTAATTGTATAGAAGAGCCGATGATTTTTTCCATTTTTATTTCACATTATAATAAATAAATTAAATTTATTTATAAGAAAATAAAAAATGATTAATATTAATATTTAATTATATTTAACTTTTGATTATAAATATATGATAAAAACTTCACAAAAATTTAACGAAATCCTGGCACATATCTGATGAGACTATGATACAACCCTGACAAAACCTTGACGCAATCCTATACGTATACATATTACATCAAAAAATTTTCTGACAAATAATTTGGGTGGATGTAAGAAGCAAAATGATGATGAGAAGAAGGAAAAAATGACGTAGATGGGGAGGAAAAGGTAAAGGCTCTATGAAAACTGAACGAAGGGTGCACAGTGAAGATGAACTTTATCGAATGATAAATAAGTTATCAGATTGTATCGGCTCGACAGAAGTCTCCAGGGTTTTGGACTAACGTCTACCCCCGTACCCTCTCTTGCTTTTTTTTTCTTTCCAATTTTTCTCTCCCTATATTTATTTCACTATTTAAATAAAAATATCTTATTTAAAAAAAAAGACTAATCAAATAAAAATATAACTAAAGACTCTTTGTAATTTTAAACATTCAACACACAATATTCATCAGGCTATTAATAATTATTAGTTTTAATATATTCGTATAAATATATATGTGAAACTATTTAAAGAATTAAAAAATTTATATTATCGCTCGTTTATTTCCCTTAAAATCTTTATAGAGGTCTTAGCGAATAAAAGTATGCCAACTTTTCGTCCACCCCATCGTTGCAATGAATTTAACGAGTTATTAAGTGAAAAGGGAAGTGAACATTCTTCCTTAAGGAAAAATAGAAAACGACTAAAGAAAAGAAAAGAAAAAAGAAAGAAAACACAAAAATTTCCCGAAGTTACATATTTACGCAAACAAAAATTATATACAAGGAGAATACGTTCTTTCTCAACACTGTTATCACGGATTATCGTTAAAATAATTTCTTCATAACGAATATCAAAACCTATTTGCATCGTACTTGTGCAAAAAAGAGAGAAAGAGAAAAAAAAGGAAAACTCTAGAATTCTTAAGAAAGGAATAAGATGAAAGAATCCAAGAATGCTTCTTGGATCGCAAAAGAAGGTTAAGAAAGGAAAAGGATAGTATTGAAAAAGAGAAAGCAAGAAGAAGAAGAAGAGAAACAGAAACTGTTTGAGAGAATGCATAGAGGAATGAAAAGAAAGAGAGAGAGAGAGAGAGAGAGAGAGAGATGGAACGAGGGATGGCGTAAAAGAAAAAATAAATAAGAACAGAGAAAGAGAGAGAGAAAAGAAGGGTTGGGTGATAGAGAAAGAGAAAAAGCCGTGTCCGTGAAAAGAGATAATCTCTGTTTATCTTGTAATTCCCTGGTAATGCCATTATACCATCCGGCTTGGACAGGATTCCCCACATTACCGGCTTAAATCTTTGTTTTCGCCCGTTCGCGAGGGTGCACGAATTGGAGAAAGAGGAAGGAACGGGGGAGGGGATAAAGAGATAGATAGAGAGAAAGAAAGTAAGGAAAAGAGAGAGAGAGAAACACATATATATATATATATATGTACATGTATAGTTTTTATCTCTCTATCTTTCTCTCTCTTTCTGTCTTTATTATATAGATAGATAGATAGATAGAGAAAGGAAGAAAGAAAAAGAGTGTAAGTAGAGAAAGGGCAGAGTTGGAATGTCCGAAGATAGTCGCTCGTCGTAATTGAATTGGCCCGTTCTTAAAGGGCGATAAATCTTTGGAAGAAACTGTAAGCCACGTGGCGCGCATAACGTCATTCGATTCGAATTGCACACCACCTTTATCGTATCACTTCGAAAAGCAATGGTTAGTTATACCAGTATAACACGACCTGACGTAATTCCTCGTGTTCCGCGAATTTATCTCGGTTGTCGGTTTTGAATCGCAGAACAAAGAGGATAAGTCGAAACTCGCTAGTTTGTAATCTCTCGTGGATTACGTCGTAGTAGTAATTCGAAATCGAAGCGAATGAAATGAAATTTCGACGGAACTTTCAACGATATTATTTGATTTAGACGCAAGCACAACTTCACGATTTTGCAATCGTTTCTAAACGGAAATTCATGAATTTTATTCACGTTATATCGTTTATAGATAGATCGTTTAATTTCCTACTACAGATTATTTTTATCTACTAGAAATTTTTCCAAAGTTTTCTTCGAAGGTTTGAATATAATTTATAGAATATTCGTAATCAATGAATTTGATATCATAGAAATCAATGAGATAATGTATAGTAATTATCGAGATAACATAATTAGCAAAACGTACTTAAGAGCTGGCACAATACAACGTATAACCAGAGATCGTTTCCAAAGCCACGAATTGGACCAAAGGTAATTAGCAACAATTCAATGCCAAACCGGATGGATCTTCCCGATCGATCTTCCAATCTACTGGGCCCAAAACAATGAAATCTATTATAATAGGAGAGAGGACCGATCGATTTCTACATTCACAAGCGAATTGCAATTCCGAGCGTACGCGCTCGGACAAATGCGTTACGTTTCACCACTGACGTTTAATATCAAGCTCACGCGAAACTTAATTATAATGCTGGAGAACCGATTGTGAGTTATTCGATCGAGATTTTCCGAAATCGATAAGATTTAGAACGATGGAATAACAGTATTAATTACGTCCCGAGATCAGAAGGATAATTAACGTTAGTAACGAGGATTACGATAGGCTGGACAATAAATAACGCGTTCAGTTGGTACCCAATACAACAAACCGATATCAATTCATATGTCAAAACGTTATCGAATCTTCCGCGAAAACGCGGTATTACTTAACGGTAGTTAGTCAATAATTTGTAGAAGGATTATTAGGATGATAATCATACGGACGGGGAACCAGCCTTCGATAATTGGAACGTGACAACCCGAATAATGAATTGGAATTGTGCAACGAACGACGATATTTGGAATTAATGTGACGTCAATCGATCCATCGATCACTATCACTTAAGAATCTAAATAATGATCTTTAGAATTAATTATTCATGATGATCGAATGATGATCGTTAGAAATGATGATTTATAACAATTCTATTCTGTTGATAAACATTCATGATTTATAATGATTTATATTGAATTGATGAGATTTCTGAATGATCGAACGATTTTTAATCTTTCACAATCAGTTCTCTCTCAGTACACAACATCACGTTGGGATAACTGAATTGAACAGACTACAATATCTCTCCCTTTCTCTCTCTCTCTCTCTCTCTCTCTCTCTCTCTTTTGTTATGTTTCCGATAACTAACGCAACGAAAGCGAGTATACTCGAGTAACGAAGCATCAATTACTCGACATACCGAATAACATTCGATCGATGATGTTCGATAGTATCAAAATATCTCGCTTAGCGTACACGTTTTACTCTCGTACGATTAGTTTGAAATAATAATATCTTTTTGTTATTTCGAAATATTTTGTTTCGTAAAACGTATTTGAGATTCGAGAGAAGAATAAGAGCAATAAGAATAAGAAGAAAAGAAGAAGAAAATAAAATGAAAACCTTATGGGAAATCTAATGATTTGCTTTTCTTATTTTTTACGTGTAAGAAAGAAAAAACGAGTTGGAACCACACAAGTTAACCAGGTGGAAAAGAAAACGACACCAGGGAAAAATAGAAAAGCGCGAGAAGATTCGATTTCATCATCTCGTGCTCTTTCCCTATTTACTCTTTCGTTTGAGACGTCAAGTTTCTTTCTCTTGTCTTCTTATTTTCTTGTTTTCTTCCTATTACGCCCAAAACAAGACCAGCTAAGTTTTATCGAATCAAGCACTTTGCGGTAATTGTCCTTCCTAATAAAAAGGAACTTGTACTTCCTACATCATATATATATTAGAAAGAAAAAGAACTTTTACTTGTGAAATAAGTTTTCATTCCCTTTTCACGATTTTCTTTCTTTCTTTTTTTTTTAACCTTCGTGTCGTAAAACTTGTTTTGAAAATAATGAACAAGTATAAATAAAGTACACATAAAAATTAATACGAAGGTACTACACACTTTATTGTTTTCTTATTAAACCATTGACGATTTTACATTATTAAGTAAAAATGTATCAAAAGTATAGAAGGGGGTGAAAAAAAAGAAAAAGAAAAGAAGAAAAAACTAAAGGTTAAGCAGTAATTACTTACATGCATGAGATTCATGTATAAACGTAGCTAAAAGTTTAGACGAAAAAACTTTAGGAAAAGTGGCCATATTAAACGTCCCATCGGTGGAGTATTTATATTCGCATTTTCCGCAAACGACAAAACGTAACCTTTTGCTCGAGGTAGAAGGGTGAAAGAGATGAAGGGAGAAGCTCGTCTGTTTGAGTATGTACGCGTCGTTAGTCGGTGGTTCTCTCATTGCTTCTTTAAAATGCAAGCCATGTGACATAACTAACTACGTCTATGCCGTTGAGAATCGTACATGGAGAAAGAAAAAGTGGGAAACAAGGAGACGGAGAGATAGAAAACTAAAAGAAAATAAAAAAAAGGAAAAAATAAAAGAAAAAACATGCAGCAGCAGCAGCAAAAAAAGAAAAGAACAAAGGGAAGTAAATAAGTAGAAGGTATAAAACGGAAAAAGAAAGAAAAAAGGAAAGGCAAAAAAAAAGAAAGAAGAAAAGAAAAAAAGAAAAAGAAAAAGAAAAAAAAAGATAACCCCCTACCCCCGTTTTTGCCGCCAACCAACCCTCAACGACTCCTTCGTTCTCGCTTATACGCATATTCGCGTCACGTGAATTTATATTTTTATTTAAACTGGGTCACATCTGCGACGCGGTACACTTCAGGAGGCACTTTTACAACCAGCGGGTACTTAAAAATCTCGCCGATGCCGAGAGGGTTTATTGCGTCTTTGACGGGAAAGTACCTGCGCTTTCGGTGAGTAAATAAAAAAAATAAAATATACTGAACGAGGCTGAACGTATTATTTCCTATATAGTATATATTATATTTTTATATTATAATACTTATTTTTCGCCTGTGCATTTAAAGGGCCCTGTAATAGAAAAGAATACAAACAAAAATAAAAAGAACGATGTCAACATAGAAGGGTACCTATGATGATGATCGACCAACTCATATGGGAATAACCACTTGTATGGCGTCAAAAAGAAATAAAAGAAAAGGGGCTAGGAAATAAATAAAAAAGAAGAGAGAAAGAAAGAGATAGAAGAAAAGTCGTATAAGATGAACGATTCTCTCGTTTCGGTATAAACAAAAAATGATCTTTTATCTTTCTCTTTTGCTCCTTTGCAACTATGTTTCTTCAATATTGACACTCCTCGCGTTCCTGTCTCGTCAAAGAACAAATTCGTGAACGTGTGAAAGAGGAAAAGACGAAAAGAGAGAGAAAGAGCAAGAGAAAAAGATGGAAGGGAGGAAAGAGGGAAGGGGTGGAAAAAGAGGAAGGGAGGAAGGGAGGAAGGAGGGTTAAGTTTTCAACGGGGCGGACATCCCTCTATAAACATATATACATATACATAGAATATATATGTGAAGGTACCTATATAAGGTTCGTGTTCCCCTTTTCGTCAAGCCCGTTTTCACTGGGTTCTCACACAACTTTGTGAAACGTTTCGCGAATGGGAACACGCGCGCGGTTAGTGCACACACAAAGTAGCACGTACGATTTACAACAAGGTAGAAAAATCAACGCTCGGTAGGGAGGCTCGCGTTTCTCGAAAGAAATGCCGGAAGCGTGTATCCTCTCTTTTCTCTCTCTCTCTCTCTCTCTCTCTCTCTCTCTCTCTCTCTCTCTCCAGAAAAGTAAAAGACTAGAGCAACGTCCTTCTTATTCTTTCTGACGTCTCTCGCCACTATGTCAAAACGATCGTAATGCATAATACATAATACAAGAGAACATGAATATTCTTCATGAAGAAAAGAGAAAAAGAATATATTGACGTATCTAGGATGTTCGAAAATATAAGAAGAGAAAAGAGAGAGAAAGAAAATATATCAGACATTTTTGGGATGACGTAAAAGAGAGAAGAATAAGAAGAAAAAAGAGAGAGAGAAAATGAGAAGAGAAATATAAGAGAATAAGTTTCTAAGAAGTTTAGTGTTACGTTTCGATTACACATACGAATTTGTCTCTCTCTCTCTCTCTCTTTCTTTCTCTTTCTCTCTATTTCTGAGTCTTATTCTTGAAAGTGCAAGACCTTAATCTGGGTCGCAGAAGCGATCATCCTTTTACATGTAACCACTGTTTGAACGGCTATAGGAAGATTTCTACGGTCGAACAGTTCCACGAAATCGCAGTCAAATCAAGTTGAATACTTTCGATCGATTGTACGTATGTAGATATACATGTATATAAGTCTATTTCTATATGTAAAAGTAAAGAAGCCGATTCACGCCAGGATATTGACCTAAATCCTCCTTAGTATAATACATACAAGTAAAACGTAATTATTATACGACAGAAGTATTATCATCCTTTTCTTCTTTTCCTGTCTCTTTTTCTCTCTCTCTTTCTCTCTCTCTCTCTCTCTCTCTCTCTCATTTTTCTCTCTTTGTCTCTTTTTCTCCATGACCCTTCGTAAACTCATCTTGAGGAACTTAATTAAAACCCATTCGTGGACTGTGACAGTTGAAACAAAGCGGGTACCGTAAGTAAAGAATTTTACGGTGCTTATAAATACGCTAGTCCTTTTCGAGAAAAGCAGAAGACCGGTGATCGTCGAGATGAATAAATGTTTGCAAAGAGAGTCGTTGAAATGGTCGTCGTCTCTCTCTTTCTCTCTCTCTCTCTCTCGTTCTTTTTTATCTTTTTTTCCCAAACACACATAGATATATATGAATGTACACATAACGTTTATACACAGAAATCGTTACGTCTTATCTCTACTTTCTTACGAAAAAAGGAAGGAAACGTAAAATCGCGAAGATTGAAAATTCGTCGTCTCGTACGATAACGGCGCTTATGGCTGTCATTAGAGAGGGAAAGGGAAAGAACGACGTTGTTGAAAATTTATGAAAACGCTCGGCATGCCCCGAAGGAAAATCCTCACGAGCATTACTAAATCGGTATGCGCTGTTGCGACCGAATTACATACGGAGAAAGAGTAGGGGAGAAGACAAATAGGCTGTGAGAGTAAAAGAGAGAAAGGAAGAGAGAGAGAGAGAGAGAGAGAGAGAAAGAGCAATAGAACGACCTGATGGAGGATGAGGCCGAAGCAAAGTGAGGAAAGGGTCGAGAAAGAGAAAGAGAAAGAGAGATGCTATGAATTCGTGAGTGACCCGAGATATCAGGGCCACCACCACTACCACCTCCGCGTACCGGGATTCCCTTCAAGACTTTGCTTCTCCTCGTATATCTAACTGCCTTGGCAACTTTAAAATACACGGACATCGTGTCGTTCGTTCGTTCGTTCGCTTTTGCAAATGTATTCCTCTTTCCTACGATCCACAACTATAGCACGACCATACACTATTTTTATTTTTTTTTCTCTTTCTCTCTTTCTCTCTCTCTCTCTCTCTCTCTCTCTCTCTCTCTCTCTTATTCTCCGGCTATTCTTATCGTTATTACAAGGCCATACTATATACTTCTTCTTTCGTCCCTTACCACTCCCTTTCTCGCTTTATTAATTCTCCATCAGAAAACTCTACATAAAGAAAACCCCTGGCGCTGTACTCGCCTCGCGTTAAGTTTCATATTTCTCGAACAACTTTACAGAAACATGAATCTTAATGCAAAGTGAACACGGCGAGTCTCACGTCGGGCGATCTCTTTCCTTTGTCTCGCTTTTTGCCTTTTTCATCGACTAGTTTGTTGTTGGTAAACGGTTTGAGCAAGTGTCATATTACCTAGCCGTGTCTATCAATAACGGTACAAGTTACTGGCTTTGAAGAATATGTAAAAATTACAATATATGTATATATATCTTGTAACGTGTTTTATAAAACGCAACATATTTATTCATACAGTAGTTACATGTTGAAACTATAAAATCTTCAACTAGATATATGTTGCCATAATATATAATATTGAAATAACAAACACTATCTAACAGTTCATTTTTGACAATATCATAAAAACTACATTAAATTAATTTAGTGTAAAATAATGTGGTGTGAAATAAATGATAAACTCATTTTTGTTTTAATTTTAACTTAGACCACTTTTATAATTATGGGCACATATAATAAATTAATTATTTTTGTAATGCCATCAATCGTTTTTCTCTAATTTGATCTATTAGTAAAAAAAAAATCAAATGAATATCTAACTTACGTGTTTATCCAATGGTTATTCGGTCATCCAGAAGAACATATTTATCCTGACTTAGAATTCTTATGGCGATGCTTTTCATTGGATCCTTCTGAAACATAAAATATATAAAATTTGTTAATAGTGTAATCAAGTCGAATTACTTGGCTCATTAATCCGTTAACGCGCGAAGTCGAAAATTCATACATACGTTCGTTCATTCGTTCGTTCATTCGTTCGTTCTCACGCGAATTAGCCCGATTTACGAGCTCTACTATCAAGCCCGAAGCATTCTTGGTAAGAATAAGCGCGTACTCTAGGTAGCTACGTCAAAGTTGTTTCCGACGCACGTTCGCTCGTTATTCTCTCGCTAATTTCGCAGTCTCTACTCGGCGACGTTTGCGATCGTTTAACAGAGAGAAACAGAAGCGACGTGGAAAACGATGTTGTTAGGAATCTCTCGTTCTCCTTCGTAGAATTTCCTTCCTTCCTTCCTTCCTTCCTTCCTTCCTTTCTTCCTACTTGCCTACCTACCTACCTACCTACCTACCTACCTACCTACCCACCTACCTACCTACCTATATAAGATGCCAAGCAAGCAACCAACCAACCAGCTAGCGAGTCTCTTCGGCTTCGACAAGAAGAAGAGAACGAGAACGGCACGTTGCCTTTCCCTGTAAGTTCCATAATAACTTCATCTACGCTGATGGCGAGAGTAACGTGTTTGTCCTTTAATTAAGTGGTATATAGGTACCTTACTTATCGTTGATTTGGTATACCGAGAGTACTCGTGGAGAGCTTACGAGATTCGCAAGCAAAGCTTCTTGAGAAATTTAAAGCTTTCGAGAGCTACTCGCTAATGAGAAATAATTGATAAACCGAGTTTTAGAAAGGGAGATAGAGATAGTGGAATGGATAGATAGATAGATAGATAGATAGATAGATAGATAGATAGATAGATAGATAGAAGGGTTAACGCTTCCGAGTTAACGTTAACGTTCTACCGGTATTTAGTAATGCTGTTTTAAAATTCATCCCGTGATTATCTGTACCCTTTGGAAATACGAAACCTTCGTTAACAAAACGCCAACGGCAACGTCTTAAGGATAACCTAGAGATAAGTATATACGTAATACAGACTCGGATTGATCGACCAAGATCTTACGCAAAGCTATAGTAATTATGAATCATACATCTCCTACCTGTGGTAAATGAAACTGTTCTCACAATCAACGCGAATAAATGAGAACTTTTCCAACTGAATATATACCTTACGATAAATACGCGTACGATAACTGTATTATTTGATGAGCTATTAAAAAGTTTAACGACTCGAACTTTAGAGAGACCAATCTAGAACGAGAAAATGAAATACCGCCGAGTATGAGAAACTGTCCTTGAATACTGAATGATATACGTCTGTAATTGAAGGAATGAAAAAACACGACGAATATGCGGCTGAATTTTTTTTTGTTTTTTTTTTTTGTTTTCATAACAACGCTTTATCTTTTTTCTATAATCTTTTTAATTTACCACTGAACTTATTACCAATATGTTTCTTAACGTCGAACAAAATTTTTGCTATAGTTTCATAAACGTTAACAAAAAAAAAGAAAAAAACGATCTAATAAAAAGTAATTTCAAGAGAACGTAAAAATTTATGGATGATAGTAATGCAGTAGAAGATAAAAGAGAAAATAAAAAAATAGAAAAGAGAAAGCTCACACACAGCTTATTTGATATACAACGTAATTAGGATCAACCAATCTTCTTATTCTCTTCTTGCCACTATACGGCTAACATGACTGCATTTTTCTCTTTTATTTTTTTCCACTTTGTTCAACTCTCTCTCTCTCTCTTTCTCTCTTTCCGAAGTACTCTTTCCCAACTGGCGACTTTAATTGGCCTCAACCCTCGTACGTCGATGTAGGATCGTATTTTACGAGCACCGATATGACCACTTTTACGATTCTGGCCTGAGCCGAAAATCAGTCGCGTACACCGTTAACCCGTGAATGAGGTTGAAACCTCTCACTTCTAACATACTCTCTCTCTCTCTCTCCCTCTTTTCCTTTATTCCTCTACTATTCTGTACTTAATAGATATTTTTATTTTGTAGCATGATTGAAGATTTATCGTTAAGGAAAGTTCATTCAAAATGAATGACAGAATGTCTGGTAACTATCGATGGAAGATAAAATTACCTGTTCGTATCGCTAATGCCGAAATAACAGCGTGATTTGTTTAAACGAGAATTCGATAAAATGATGAAGAAGAAGAAGAGCTAAGGTGGATAAAGAGAAAGAGGAGGAGGAGGGAAAAAAAAGTAGAAGTAAAAGAAGAAGAAGAAGCGTTTACCGCATCGACAGAACCATTTTTCAGAACACTAGCTGTACTGAAGTACTCTTATGTTGGGAAAATAATTTACTTTGACGGCCAAGAGTAATGCTATTCCAGAAGGTTGTAGTAAAGTATCGAATAAACGGACGATATCACGGCGTACATTTTTACTCAAGCGAGAGTTAAATTTCTTTAACAACAAAAAATACAAATAAGAATATATATATAATGAATGATTCAAACAAATTGTTACAAGTTTTTTTTATGTCATAAACTATCAAATGTATCGAATTTATTTTTGCAAATAACTCAACTGGACAAGAGGACTAATTTTTTAATAATTCAAGTAAATAATATTCTTCATTTTAATGAGAGCTATATTTGAATGGCAAATAAATTAGTACCATCTACCGTTTATAAGAAATTGGCAATACACTTTTTTTTCGAAATATATTCGTTGAAATAAATATGTAACCCTTTATGAGATTATACTCCTTTTTACTATTATTAATTTTCAAATAAATAGAGAATATATATTGTAAGATTTTATTTAAACCAATCTGTATACGATAAAATACAAAAGTAAATGTATATATGCGAACACAGACTTCTCCCTTTACCCCATATACAACGAAATCGATTTTTACACTGACGAATTACGTTACGTTCGATGGATTACTCCAAGCACAGAAAGATGGCTAGCAGGCAGGCAGCATCCATCCGCTCGATGAAAACAATGGACACTCGTTTGACATCTGTCAGCCGGAAAATAACTTGTCATCGTATTTGATAATGTCGATACTACGCATCGATTATCGAACGGTTACATTGACGCCTGCCTCGAGAATTTACCCTGAATATAAATTTATATTTTGTTTCTTTTTTTTTTATTCATATAACAATAATATTGTGTCGCGACACGTGCGATGACTTGTAGAAAACTAATCGTTGATAGTTTCATATAACTGTGTTAGGTGATGCGAAAAAATCGATTCCTCGAATTGATATGAAAAGAGAACGAGAATGAAACAGAATGAGAAGAAGAGAGAGAGAGAGAGAGATTGGCAGTAAAGTAATTACACACGTACAATTAGTGGCAAGCCAATTACTTCCGTAAAAGCATCGACTACCAAGGGCGTTGCATACAGGTAGGAAGAAGCGTCCGATTATATCGAGCTCGTTAATTGACTCCAGTATTGTTCTTTACGCACGGGACACTCACTTTCTCTGTTTCTCGTCGAAGCGACGAACGGTATATCGAATTATGTCGTTGAAACACATCATGATAAAGAGAGAAAGAGAGAGAGAGAGGCAGACAGAGAAAGAAAGAAAGAAAGAAAGAAAGAAAGAAAGTAAAACAGACCATATTTGTATGTATATGTATGTATTTTGTGTGTGTATATATTTCTATATATATATAATATATGAATGGAGACAAAGAGAGCTTTGAAGCGAAAGCTTTACTCGCTTTCCGTCGATTCATGTTATCCGGATTTAAACAATTACAAACTACATGCATTCCAAAGCTGTCAAAGTTGCTTTAATCGAAGTGGAATAATAATCACACTCGGTTTTAAAGCTTGTAACGATAATCTCTAAACAAGTATTAATGTGTTGAGAATGACGAGGCTATCTGAGTGATGCTCCGTACATTTGAAAGCTTAAACGACATTGTTTTAAAGTAGGATAAGAACAATAAAATATGACTAAGGGAAAGAAAATAAGAAGACATTGACCGATGCTACCTGACGAAGAGAACAAGAGAAAGAAAAAGAGAAAAAGAGAAAGAATATATCTCTTCCTATATATATACATATATTCTTTCTCTTTAAACTCATGCTCTCGAAATTGTTTGCCTTGGCGATTTAATTAAACCCAGCGTTAATTCAATAGACGTGTCCTGAGCAACTAACGAATTACAGTCGCATCTGCGAGCTGGATTAGTAGGCGCGTCGTGTGCCTTCTCTCTCCTTTTCTCTCTCTCTCTCTCTTGTTTTCTCTTTCTCGTGCTATCGCACTCTTGACTAAGCAATGCGTATCGTGTACATGAATATGGTAGTAATTAACCGCGATTGTAGCGACAGCCCTCAAAACGCACTGTGAATACGAGTATACCCGGCGCTCTATCGCCGCATGAAATGTCTCTGGAATTCTAATGCGCCCATGCCCTTTATCCTATACCCAGACCCTCGAATCTACCCGCGTCATTTCAAGATATCTTTGCGAGATATATATACATGTATATTATAATATAGCTATATAGTATATATATGCACGTACACAAGTATTTCATATACATATGTATATGTATGTATATTCTCAGTGATTTCGTTACTCATCAACGAACTTCTATATTAGTCAAGATATCGAAATTTCTCCTTTCATCTCGATATATCTATTTAATTAAAACGTATATATTGAGTTAGATCTTCCTAATATGGGTCCTATCTAGGTTCGATTGGAAAGTTATGCTAATAAGATTTTTTTTTTCGATGAGAGGTCAGTGGACAGTACTGGATACGAATGAGAACAAGAGATAAAGAGAGAGAGAGAGAGAGAGAAGCAAATCTAATGGCAGTTAGCCCTCGTTATTCCTCGCTTATACGGTATACGAGTACAGCAACAAAGTAAACTGCATCCAGGTGTCAGAGTAGAGCTCGTTAGTGGGTTTACAGGTAGGTCACCATTGTGTAACCACGTAACCAAGCCACTGCATGCAGCTTACTTGGCAAATATCGCTCTCGACTATGTAACTATAAGGAGAGCTGATATTATCTTGGTAACAGTCATGATAACAAGAAGCAAAATCGCCTGACTTTTCATTTCGTTCTTGTAAACGCGTGTTTGGCCTGTTTCGAGGTAAAGATTGAAAAAGAACTTTTCTAACTTATTACTCCTAGCAAGTATATTTATACGTTTATCATTGACATCGTTCTTTCTTTCTTTATTTTTATCTCTCAGTAACGATCGTCAAAACAATCTGAAAAAAAAGAAAATAAACAAGTAGAGAAAAACGATGAATTGTTTGACGACTAATCTTCTTTCTAATCTTAAATACCTGACAAAACTAAATTCACCCGAATGTTTCTGTAGTTATAGCAGAGGGAAAAAAGAAAGAGAGAGAACGCGATGAAAAAATATCTAGAAAAAGAATAAAAAAACAAACAAAAAAGAAAAAGAAGAAAAAAGCTCTTGAATGTTTCGCGGTTCGGCAAATACGAGAGGACAAAAAAGGGGGGTGAGAAGAACGATGGTTCGCCAAAAAATATAAAAAATGATGGATCCGCCAACAGACAGAGGACGAGCGGCCGCCGCCTGGTGTGTATAGCAAAACGGACGGTAGGAGAATCCCATTGGTCATTTTTCGACTTCCCGAGTTGTAGCGTGATATCGTTCTAGATAGGAGCGACGTGTTCGACGCGTACGACCAGAACGATGCTAACCAAAATTCCGAGTAAATAGCGACCGAAGCCGAATAGTGTGTGGGGCTGCTGCTAGAGAGTGTGGGAACAATGTTGTTGACGAGCAAAAGAGAGACCAAGGAAAACAGATATAACGAATCGATGCAGTTTACCTAACCATCCCTATCTCTGTCCATTTCCATCCCCCTCTCTATTCCTCTCTCTATCTCCGTTCTCTCTCATACTTTTTCTTTTTCTTTTCCCCCTTATCCTTCCTCCCTTTTACCGTTTACCTTCACGTAAACGATAGAAAGATTCTTCTCTTCGTACTAACGTTTCTTCGATGCTGTCATCAACAGTGTGCTTGGCTTCCTTCTCTAGCATTTCAAGTGACGCTTATTGTTAGTCAAAATTCGTAGCAAGTTACACCACTAACACACGTATAAACTCTTTATGTAATATATTATACGTATACATATACATTTATAGTTATACATACATATGTAAAGCATTTACATATATATCTATATACATAGATAAATGTGTATATGTATATCTACAAAAAAAAAAAGAGGGAGAGTTAGGGAGGATATTTTTAAAAGCTTTGGAAAAATATGACAACGAATCTTGAATCAGGTTCGAAGAAAAATTTGGAATCAGAAGCAGCTGCAAATAGATTTACATCAATTCTATTGTTGAAGTCCGATTACTAATCCAAATGCACTAACATTGTATCATAACCGATAGTTATAATGAATCAATAAATTTACTTCTCTGAATCTCTTTTCTCATTCTTTAGAATGAGTCAGTCAAATCTGCTATATTTCAGAGAAACGAGACATGAAAAAATTATTCCTTCGTACATGACAACACATATTTTTGTATTAATTAGTCTTTCTCGTTGATATGCAAACACAAAATATATGTTTTCTTATTTTTCTCTGTCATTTATTTAGATACATATAACAATGACATAAGATAATTAATAATTTGACAAGCCAAGAATATACAAAATAACTATGTCGTATAGTGTGTAGCTTCAGGGAGAAAAGGAGCTTTCCAGGAAATCTCACGAATTTGATCCATAAATATGCCCACAGGGGCCTATCTGTGGAATCTACGGTGAAACTTGTAACCCTAAAATACTCGAGGAATAGCTCCCCGTCACGAAGTCTCTGACTACCTTTCAGGAGAGAGAGAGAGGAGAGAAAGTGAGATGGAAAGAGGAAAAGAGAAAGCTTCGTTGTGGTTACGCGCGTACATGGTATAACGCGCATGTTACATAATCGATCGTTATACCCTCCTTATCCAATTTTTTTTGTACTTTCTTCTTCTTCATCATCTTCTATTCCTTTCGTCTATCGTTCTTCTTCTTCTTATTCTTTTCCGATAAGAACAATTTCGGGGTAAGGTAACCAACCGTCGAGGAGAAGAAAAATCTTGTATTCTACTTCGTTCGAATATGCAAAAGTTGTTCGATATTAAACGACAAACGTTTTTGACAATCAACGAGATAAGCTACATACTTGTAAAGTATATCCGTTTCGTTTCCTGCGTGTTAAAAAAAAATAAGAAAACTCTTTTATCGGTTTATTCCTACAAGAGAATGAAATTGACTCCTTCAAGTTTTGCGATTAAATCTCGTTCGTTTTAAGACCCTTTTTTTATTTCTTTTATTTTTTATTTTTTTTTTTTTTTTTTTTTGAAAAGAAGGAAAGGAAAAATGAAATCGAAAATTTATGCGCATTTCTATCAGAAAGGGTGTGTGTGTATCGATCGATTCGCGAGAATGCGATGGATAAGATATATAATATAGAATATTTGTCTTTTTTCGAATTTCACTCGCGTTTATCTCCATTGAAAAAGAGCGAAAAATGTTGAGGACAAAGAAGAAGAATAGGATTTGAATCGAGCGGGCTGGTAAATCAGACAAACTTTCGACGAAAATCTTCGACGAACGAAATTGGAATCGAAGCATATAAGGAATTTCGAAAAATTCATGGAAATCAACTCCACAATGTATACGTGCGTCTCCAAGGAGTTGCACTCGAAGGGTTGCAAGTATAAAGTCATTTGACTTTTAGTCAGACGAATTGTACGGATCAATCTATTCGTATATTTTTACATATTTCCTATCAACTATTTTTGTATTTCTTTTCCTCTTTTTTTCAATATATTCCATAACAATAATAATAATTTTATTTCTTTTCTTTACACGTATTCATAAAAAAATAGAAAATACATAGATACAATACCGTAAAAACAAAATCCGTATTGAAAGTATTAAATTATACCATATATTCCTCTTGTTTTCATTATTTGAAAAAAAAAAAAAAATAATAATGCTTTCTTTTTATTTTCCTTTTTCTGTACAAATTGGATAGAACGAAACGAATGTACGTTACAATCTAATATAATAGAGTAATGTAATTTTTATTCTAGTAAACATGGTTTGTGAATAGAAAGCAAAGCAATAGTAAAATGTGAGCGAGTGAATTGGTAAGAGAAAGTAAAGGGGGAAAAGGGGAAAAGAATAATAAAAGAACGAATGTTACAGGACGGTGTTACAGCATTCGTAACGATACACTTACAGGCAAGAGCTTTCTGCAGTTTCCTCTCTATCTATCCATCTAGCTATTTTTGTATAGTAAAGCTCTAACGCGTATACACAGAAAACTCAATGCACGTTAGATTATTGCGTATTTGGCCAGGTTGGTGGATACCGAACAGGATACTCGCGCAAGCATATCCATAATACTAGCTGGGAGTGCATACGATATGTACTTTTATTACATAAATGTGTAGTATTTACAACGAAAGGGTGTAGGTATCTCTCGACTGGCAAAAAATGCCGACATCCCTTAAAACTCCATGAAACGAAAATCTTTTCTCTCTCATTTGAAATCTCTTTCTCTCTCGCTTTATATTTTTTTTCTATATTCCTTGTTTTTTTCCCCTCTCTCTCTCTCTCTCTCTTTTTTCGTTAGTTTACTCAAACGACGCGCTCTGAATTTTCCCGTACCTTTGTATAATATTTTAAATTCAAGTTTCATTCTTTTTTTACACTCGACTCGAGATCGATCCACCGAACTCCGATACAAAGGGTTGCATTCATGTTGGGATACGGGCCAAGGAGGAAGAGAAAGAGAAAGAGAAAGAGAAAGAAGAAGATAGAGAAGGAAGGTGAAGGTGTGGGAGGGAGTGGAGAGAGGGGGGAAGGTGATGTAAAGAGAACGGAGATAGAAAAGGAAAGGAAAGAAAAGGAAAGGAAAGGAAGGAAGAGGGAGGGGGTAGAAAAGAGATTCCAGAGACTGCAAGGGGTTGCGTGAAAACTTAAAGTCCGTCGATACAATGGCTTTTTGTAAGAAGACTACGACAAACCCCCCAGGGTGGTGACACAAGGAAAGTAAGAGCCCTAGATCGCATGCGACCCTTCGTTTCTCTTCTACGTTGTGCTCTCGACACGTCAAAAGACGAGAAAGACGAAAGAGCAAAGAAGAAAATAAAAAGGGAAGAAGAAAAAAGAAAGAGAGAGAGATTGAGAAAGACAGACAGAAAGAAGCCTACTTGGTGGTGCCAATATATATCCAATACATGCCAATATTATCCATACACTGAACGCGTAACTCGTTCTGTGTGGTATAACTACTTTATTAACATTTAGGTCAATCCTTTATACTTTTACACCGAAACGTGACGATGTTATGCGGTCCTCCTCTTACTTCTTACTTTTCTCTCTCTTTCTCTTTCTCTCTTATTCTTTGTCTTTTTCGAGATGATCAGTCTTGAAGGATATGGACAAGAAAATACAAACCTGTGTATAGGCTTTGTTATTTCGTCTCGTGCAAATAAGAAAAGGTTACTAGCCTACATGCACACGTACGTAACACAACGAACGTTGTCTCATGTGTTCAACGTCTTCCTCCTTCCTGACTCTTCCATCTCCGCGCAACTCCCCCCCCCCTCTTTCTCTTTTTCTATCCTTTCAGCGATCCTCGTACGGCTTCTCCTCGCGGACGATGAAAAAGGGAATGAAATTCTTTTATTCCGAATATGTCACCTTCAAGGTAGGTACAATAACTCGGGCTCTTGCATGCGCTTGCGCAAGAGAGAGAGAGAGAAAAGTATATATACACAGAAAGAAAAAGAGAAAAGGATAGAGAGAGATAGGAGAAAAGGAGAATCGTATTCAGAGCATCGCAGCGGCAGGTCACAAGGAAAAAGGCGAGAAAAATCGAGCTACTTTTTTCTATCTTCTCGTCTCGATTCGCCCCCTTCTACTTTTCTTCCCTTTTCTTCTCTTCTCTTCTCTGCTCTTCTCTTCTCTTCTTACTCCTTTTCGTTCCTCCTTCCACATCAGAGTAATTTTTAAAGGTCGCTTGAGCTCGACGGCACGACTACGGCGACGACGACGACGACGAGAATGAGAGGATGAGAACGACGAGAAGGCGAATGATAAACGATCCTTAGCTAATTTAATAGCTGCTTAGAAAAAGCATTTTGATCTGCCGAGAGTACTTGAAGAATAAAATATGATAGAAAAGAAAAAAAGTGATAGAAAGAAAGAGTGAAAACTCTCTTTATTTTTACTTCGATTAGTTTTTTTTTTTTTTGTATGCTATGGTATTTATAATACATGCATAAATAATGCATTAGATTGTCCGGAAAGTTTATGCCAATTTTGATAGAAGATTGAAACGTAACGCATTTAAGTATTTTTTTTTTTTGAGTATATATTTATTAAATTATATATAAGTGCCATTCTTTTCCCCAACCTTTCTATATCTTTATGGTTAACTTAAAAATTGCATTCTTGCAAAAATTCTCAGGTTTTTCAGCGAAAAACTTTATGCCATCTATTGAAAATCGGCAGGAATTTTCCGGACAACCCAATATAATAAAACACGTTAGTAATTTATACAAGCATCTACTCTCAATTTGATATACAATTTATATTTGCTTATAATGCAAAATCTTACAAATCTTCTATACTTTAAAATTGATATAAATCTTATTCAAGAAGAATATTTTATCGTTAGATATATGATAATTTTATTTAAATAATGAAAAAAAAATTGGTCTTACAAAAGTATCTACTTACTTTTATCTACGTAAATCGTAATAATTATTTTTGTAAGTAGTACTTAAATAGATCATTCTTTACATTTTTTAATACCTCTCAGACGATTCTTCAGGCATATTCTGATTAGATCAATTTATGTAAAGTAAAATACTATTTTATCAGTCAAATTCATATCGAAGTATAAAAATGTGATATTTCTAAAAATATGTATATTTCTATATAAAAGAATGTGATATATTGAACTACAAGAAAATATTGATTGGTTTAAATTGACAGTGGTAGTATGAATACTTCTGTGAATCACTTACTGTACGTATGTTTACATGTATATATATATATCATACAAATTGGCTTCCATTTCTTTTTCTCTTACTCTATCATTCTCTTATTTCTTTCTCAACTAACATTATATCGATATTGAAAGAGCTTTCTCGTTGTTAGTTGTTAGTACTACATATCGTAGGGAAAAATATAAAGAGAACAAAAAAAATGTTTCTGCACGGGACCAGAATAATTACAGCTACGTATATAAGAAAAAACAACAGATAGATACAGAAAAAGAGAGATAGAGAGAGAGAGAGAAAAAGGAAAAAAACTTTCACGTGGTCGTACATTCCACATCGCTACGTCAGAACGAACAAACGACAGCTCGATTCTACGTGCCACTATTCCCACCCCCTCTCTTTCTCTCTCCCTCTCTCTTTCTCTCAAGAAACCCCTATCATAACTACTCGTTCGCTTCGATAACTGCCAATAATTTCATTTTCCTCAATCTTCATCCAACCGTTACGATACCTTATCTATCTATCTGTTTTCACCGAACCTGTTCTTCACACAACGTTGATCACTGTGTGTCACCTGCATATATAAGTGTCACAATTTTATTTTTGTACATTTAAACAAAACATCATAAGAAAAACTTTTGCAATTATATTTAATAGAAGGGAAAAAAGTTTCTTTAGTAACAAATTATAAAATTTTATTGAAGTACTTGTAAATAATTTACACATTTATAAATATTAACTGATATCATAATAGTTTATTCTTTAATTATTGAAAAACATTTAGGATAAATTTAATAAATTTTTAAACACACAATTTCTGATCTTTTCTTTATCTGGTATTTCCTCACAGCTTGACAATCTTTAGTTTTTACTATTTTGTTTGTATTTTTGTATTATCGGTAAATTATTATTAATATTAATCAGATTAATAATAATAATACCTAATACTATAATAATTATTTACGATTACATGAAACGTTGTCTTGCGGTTTGAAGATCTTTGAAGTTTATCTAATTTGTCTTTTCAAACTTTAGATTTTGTTTGAAATTTATGGTCTTGCAAGAAGCAAACTCGATTAACGATGCAACAAACGTAAGCGTTACCCTTTTCAAGTGATCGAACACGAGTTATCTTCTTATTTCGAAAAGGAAAAAAGTATAAAAAGAAAAGATCTTTCTACTTTACGTAGGATGGTATCATTTTTACGCTTCGCGTAATCGAAATTCAAGGCATACCTAAACTCGTACGCGTACGAATAAGAAGGTATGCATGCAGAGGTCGTATATCGAAGTAAGATGCATAAATGGGAAAAAGATGAAAAAAAAAATAAGAAAGAAGAGAAAAATAAATAGCTCAGACAAGCATATCCTCCTTCTTCTCTTTTGCTTCTCTCTCGGGTCACGACCTTTTACTCACCTAGTATAAGCTTTTCACGTGTTCATTATATTACTATATATATATATATATATCTAAAACGAATGAGTTTCCTAGATCTGCCTATGTAGTCGTGGGATTTATTCCATGGTGAACAATTAGTGTGATATTTATGTGGCTTGCAAGGCACGCCATCGTCCATATTACCTGAAACATGAGCTAGCATAATACATATGTATTTATGTATATACCTATATTCTATAGTTGCATGATATGTATTATTGTAAACGTATAACAACGTAATATTTGGTTAGAGAAAACAATTGTTTAGTATTTTTTATAAAAGTTAAACAAGTTTTCTCTTCATATTTAATATTCAATTACCTTTAAATGGTTTAAAACTGTTGTTTTTTACACGATATTTAGTTTTTTACAGGTATGACTAATAATATTCTAATTTTATACGATTTTTTCTTTATAATTTAATCGACTTTTGAAATTATTGGTCGACCAGAGCCAGGTGCATCCTTGTCATCGACATTTCAAGATTGAAATCACTTAAAGGGCACCACTAGTGTAACCTCTTGAAAGAAATGTAATTGTTCGGAATTTTTTTTAAAGAAAACTACTGCATGAAATGTTATAATTTTTTAAAGAAATATTCGTGGATATGTATTGAATATATGACAAAATTTTTGGACCAAATAATTGAAAATTCAGTGAGTTATTCGCAATCTCCCAATGCCCAAAAAAAGTCCCCGCATTACTGCAATTATAGCGACCTTCACAGTGCATAAAATCAAAAAAAAACCAAAAATTTAAATTTAAAATTAATTTTAAAATTAAAAATTGAAATTTAGCAAACTGACGGAGTTTTAAAAAGAAGTTTTAAATTTCGCGTGAAAATTTGATGATTTTTGGACTACCAAAATTACATTTTTTATTCGATTGAAAAACTGGAGATTCATGGTATGCAGAAATATATATAAAAGAAGCTGTAACAAGAATCGATCGGATGATTTATCTTCGAGTTATAATTGTAGCAAATTTGGAAAATGTAGTTTCGAGAAAAACGCATTCAAAGTTTAACCCTTAGCACTCCGTTGTCTCACCGTATGAGACATCGTGATTCTAACCTATCACTCCGATGTCTCAACGTATGAGACATTAAAGTTTATTAGTGATTACGGGGAATTAAGTTATTTCAGCACAACTTTTTTAGACATGCATGTTTCCCTGATGTTTTTCCTTAAAATAGCACAAGACATCGAATCAAAATATAGTAAAATAACAAAGATATATAAAAAAATGTCAGCGGGTTTTGTGTTCTAAGAGAATGCGAGACGGGTGCTTACGACGGTCCGAGAACTTTTTGGCGAAACTTGAGAAGAGCGATAAGAAGAATTTGTAGAAGAAATGTTTTTATAGGAGCATATCTCGCATTTTATAGTGAGATTTATAATGTACAAAGAAATATTATCAAATAGTATCACATTTCAAATACAATGGAACGTGCTCGCTTTTTTTCAATTGCAACACTATTACACACATACATTCTCTTAGTAAATAAGTTCTTTTGGTAAAAGTTCTTTAAGTAAATATGTTCCTTGATGTCTACAGATTAATATAAGTCCAATATCATTAAAATCCGTTATTTGGTTCCAAAGTTGTACTAAATAATACGAGAGTCTGTAAATGTGCCGTTTCTGCCGCGAAGTCGCGCGGAGTTGCTACTACTCAGCGTCGAAAGTCGTGCGGAGTGCAAAGGGTTAAGTTACTGGTTTCATCGTTATAAATCAAGAAATATTAAATGGCTGTAACTCAAAAACGATTTAAAAATGAGATATACACTTCAAATTTTAATATGTTATTTTTAAAGATATAGACTATCGAAATCGATTTTTTCAACATTTCACACTAGTGGTGCTGCAATAAACCAATTTTATGTCGCACATACTGATACTGCATCATATCCATAAACATTGAAAATTCGTTTAACAGCCTGAGTCACAGTATTCTGTAGACAATAAGTCTTATAATGTTACATATTTTAATTTCCTTTCCGCTGTAAGCGATAAGCTCTATATTTGATTTCATATCCTTTTATATTATTTCCTTTCCTTTTACATTTATTTACTTTCCTTTTATATTTATTTAATTTCCTATTTCCTGTTTGAAATGCGATCTTAATTTTAATTAAACAAAACCTTGCGATCTTTCCAATGCGTATTGAAGATCCCCACCTCCAACGATATTAGAGGCCAATAAGATTCATATGTTCCCTATCCCTCTCCAAAAGGGCGAAGCTCATTTTTGATATAAATATGTGAAAATAAGTAAGGAAGGGGAAGGTTAATGTCGCCGTCTGGTGTTAAGTTAATCTCTGTCTGTTAAAATTTTACAAGAAGTTAATCTTTGCCTATTTGTCATATTTCTGTATCAGTTATAATTTTTTTGTACTCTGTACTCTGCACCCACGTCACTTTTTGTAAATACCGCTCGACATAATATAATTAACACATTAAATAAACTATTATTATATTCTATATCTGTATCAATGTCTATCCGTCCGAGGTTTTTTTGAGTTTTTTTTATTATATTATTTATTTCTTTCTGAACTCGACAATTGTCAGATCCGATTATTATTATCAGAATTATACTATTCTAAGACCGACTATATGGAAAAAATACGAAGATACATGTTCCTCAACCCAATATTAGCATGTAATATGATGAACAAGTATTGTATTTTCGATTTTCTTCTTCAAAAGTTCAAGAATGAAGGAAAATAAATTGAAATAAAAAAAATTGTGTCAAGGTGATTATCAAAACAGAAAAGCGTATATATGATTTTACAAAAAGTACTCTTCCGTATGATTTGAAATTCCATATGATATTACATATCGGATTTCATCGTACACTCTTCTTCCCCGATGATGAGATAATAATGAGGTTGTTAACAAACTTCTCATCTCGTATTTTTTCTCTCTCTATCTCTCTTTCTCTCCTTTTTTTATCTCTTTACCCATCTCTCTTTCACAATATTAATAAAAAAAATAGCCGGAACGAGAAATTAAATTTCTCTTTGATTTCAAATTCTGAAAGCGTGTTGTGTACTACATCACACATAAAAAAAAACGTAAAGATAAGGGGAGGGGACGGCAGAATAAAAAAAAGAAACGGTGAAGAGGAGGAGGGGAGGAGGGAAAAACCGAATGCGCCATGGGAAATAAAAATTCAAATGTGCAAATTTTGCTGGTATGCGGAGATAAAAAAAAAAAGAAAAACAGAAAAAAAAATCTAGCCGTCGCGTGGCAAAACGGTCGAACATGGAAATTCTAATTGAGCCTGGTGGTTTTTCGGAACGAAAGCTTGGCTTGGCTTGGCTTGGCTTGGTTTGGCTTGAAAATTATGCTCATTGATTTTCTCTGTGCTCGACTTTCGAGATACGCTCCTTCGCTTCATCGCTTCATCATTCTCCTTACAAACAAGAAAGATCTTTTTCTCATTCTCACTCTCACTCTCATTCTCTCGCATTCTCCCTCTCTCTCGAAAACATTTCCACTCTTAAAATTTCCGTCGATTAGGTGCTCTCGACGAGAAAAGATGATTTAAAAAGAGCAAAAGAAAATAAAAAGTGAGAAAGAAAGAGACGAAGAGAATAGAAGCTATTCGAAATTCCACCAGCAAATTCATCTTTGACAACGACGTTTGCTTAAGCAAACCAAATTCAAATTTTTCATATTTATTTCTTCGAATTAACTTTTACAAAAATTTAGATAATTAATATATTATCGACAATCAGTACCAACTCAATTTTTTTTTTCTAATAAAAGTAAAACATTATTAATTCTATTAACACGTTCCATGTTACGGTAATTTTTGAAAATTTTCCATTCAGGCCACTTGGGACGTATACAATCCACACTCCTTAAAGATTTAAAAAAGTTGTTTAGGACTTATGCTTTACAATTTTCCAATACTACTAAGTTTTAATGAACAGGAGAAAGATAATAAAAATTTTAATATGCATTAAACAACAAAGCAATAATTTTAATTTTTAAGGAATTATTTAAAATATTTAAAGAATTCTTTGTTTTGCAATAAAAATTCGAAGTGGCCCGAATGGAAAATTCAACAGGAGTCGTATACGGCATGGAACGTGTTAATAAATTAATATTAATTGTAAATGTTTTTATTATCACGTTGAAGTGACTTTTGAGATACACACCTTATATAAATATTGGGTAAAAAGACACGAAGAATGGCAAGGATAATATTCTCTCTTTCTTTTTCTTTTTTTACTTTTCCATATAAAAAAAAGAAAAAAAAACAAAGTATATAAAATAATAAAAAAGTAGATAGACACGGTTGAAAGAGTGGACCATTGTTTTGGTTCGTTCGATGCACCTAGATACACCGAAGTCTCGTTTTTCCTTTCGTCAACAACGTCACTCCAATTTGTCAGAGCCTTAGAGAACCAAGCGTCCTTCCGCTTACAACCTTGCCTTCCCACCCTTGCCTTCCCACCCTCCTCTCGTCATCAGCGTGTTGCCAACGTGAAAAGCCGCGTTGACTGTTTCCCTTTCTCATCGTTCCTTCTCGTCGACATAATGAACCGCATTTTAGCGGTGACATCACCACGTCATCTTGACGAAGACGAGGAGCCACGAAGAAATGGTCAGGACTTTGTCAACTCCCCCATCCTTTAGATTCTTTTTACCTTTCTCTACAATATTGCTAAGTATACAGGGTGATTCTTGGAACAAAGACGGGTAATAACTTTTTTTTAAGTAACAATAGAAAAAAATCATAAAGATAAAAGTTATATGGCACAACAAATGTCAACTTTCTATGACCATACTTTTTTTTTAAATGCATCGATGCACCCGCTAGATGCAGTTGCACTTTTTTTTTTAATTAAACATTATACTTTTTTTTACACTATTCGATTCCTTTTTTTATTCTGCGTTAAAAAATATTAAGTGAAGGTCATCGAAATGTCACTAGTTTATAGTTATACTATACTATACATACATATACTGATTTTACGAGAAAATTTTTAATCCTCAATTTTTTTCTAGAACGTTAATATATTTAATGCGAAGCTAATCTTGTTGAATGTATAAATATAACAATTTAAAATAATTATGTAAATTAATAAAAATTGTAAATTAAATATCCAAGTTTCTAATTTGACATTGTAATTTTTTCAAAATTGGATATTAAGCTTTTACATTTAGACTATGCATAAATAGAACAAATTAATAACTTGCTGTAAGTATAAAAAAATTAAAATAAAATATCGATATTTTTATATTTTGAAAACAGTTATTAGAGATATTAAATTTATATAAAATTCCCATAATTTTCTCTGTTTTATCATTTCTACCGATTATTGTATTTGCTGTATCTAATTTCCGCCTAAACAAAAAATCTTTTAACGAAATTCAAAGCTTAATTTTTTCATTTATTATGGTACTCAGTTAAAAATTTTAAAAATTCGTTAGATTATTTTATTAACAGCTCGTAAAAGTATTAAAAGATCATGATCAAAATCAAGGTTAACATTTTCTTTTGTATCTTTCAAAAATGTTAACATCGAATGATCGATCGATCGATCGTTGAGAGCAAACGTATCTAATCCTTTTTACATATTAATTTTCAATAAAAGGTTAAATACCTTAAAGTGAATACATTGAATAGGCAACGAGTTAAAAAGAAAGGAAAAGAAAGAGAAAAAAGGGGGGAAAAAGAAAGAAAAGAAAAAGGAAGAACAAGAAAAAGGAAAAAACAAAATGAGGAAAAAAAGCTTCCATCATACCCGTATTCTCTATTGTTTTCGTAACTTACACTTGTTAGATAGAACAATAGAGAATCGTTCATGGTATGATCGCGGTTTGACGTATCGAGCATCCCGTAGAATCATCCCGTGAATTTCCCTGGAACGCTGAAGCCTCCATTGTGCTTCGCGGCGGGATTCAAAGGATTAACCCGAGCTCTTCAACGACTGCTATCTATGGAATCACATAGATATAGGATACACAATGGCCGTCAAGTTATCTATTTGATTTTCCGAATTTTCTTTCAAATATCATTTACGAGAAAAGCCGCTAACCACAAAATAGATAACTTTTTCTTCTCAACGGTAAACTATAATTCGTTCTGAGTACGTAAATAAAAATCCAAAAAATATCAGTTTACAGGAATTGAATAGATTTGTGGTTCAGTTATTTATTCGATTTGATTCGAATTTTCTTTTAAATATTATTCACACAAAAAAGCCACGAAATACCGAAAAATAGTTAACTTTATCCCTTTGGTTCGATATATTCGCAATGATTATTTAAAATAATAATTGAGAAGATTATTTTGAACAATACTGTATCAGCGAATTTATGAACAATAAACGTCAAGTTATTAATTCGATTTTACGAAGTTACTTTCAAATATTATTTACGGAAATAGCCACAAAATAGATAACTTTATCATATCTCGTAAGTTTATTATTTACAATGATTATTTAAAATACAAATCTAGATAATAATTGTGAACGGGATATATGGTAAATGATAAAACGATTTGTGCCTCGAGGTCGACCAAAACATGTATTCGTTTTAATTATCCTACTCGATCATTTAAGTTAACGATGCTCGAAATAACCTATTAACAACATTCCCAATGAAATCTGCTCGTTTAGGTAAATTACTTATCACGCTGATAACATCCTCAAGAGTGACCGATTGCTGAACCAGAAAAAAAAAGAAATGACCAATGAGTATGATCGAGAAAATAGATAAGATAACTAAAACGATCTTTCTCTTATGTTTTACTTAACAGGACCAATAGAAACTTTTAAAATTTCAAACGTGAATATATATACAAGTAAGTAACGTGTGCGTGTTTACGTTCAACACGCTATCCTCATTCTCCTTTTTCTTTTGCAATCGATCGCTAACGTCGACTTTTTTACCATCGGTCATCTCGTACTATTGACCTGAGTGAACTGCGTGCACATGAGTAACTACTACTATTACCTTTTGATGCTCTTCATTAATTTCAAAGGCACTCTTTTTTTTCTTGCGGTACACATGCTTTTGATTAGAAATTCGACCTAATATGTAGGTACCATATGAAATGAATGAAAGATAGTTTGAAATGGAAGAAAAGGAAAGACTAAATAATTGATAATGAAATTCATCATGTACATAAATGAAATGAAAGTTAATTATCGCGATGACTCTAATGGCAAATTTGTATAAATGACCTCAATGAATTACACGAGAATAATAATAAACCATATATATATA
>NW_015148977.1:3470166-3521021 GCF_001465965.1 Polistes dominula
TATATCGTTTTTGTAATAAAATATATAATATTTCATAGTGCGAATATTTAATTGTTAAACAATTCACTGTTAAGTTAATAAAATTATCAAATTAACTAGATTAACAAAATTGCAATGAAAAAACAAATATGCAACAAAATATTCGAAATCGTAGAAAATATATTTAAATATGTAAGAGACATTCTGAGAAATATTTATTAAATTGCTAGACAATGGAAAGAATGAATGAATCAAATATCTTTTACAAAATTGCAAGCATATTTTATCATTAATATCCTATTCTGTGTCTATGAAGTTGAATACAAATCATCACTTTATTCTTATAATATTTAACTACCTACGATAAAATCTGATTGATTATTAAGTTTCATTTTATTTATAATTATTAAACATTTAAAGGAGCTGATGAATGAAATAACAGTAAATATTTTGATCAAATTTCTAATAAAAAAAAAAATATTATCTCTATAATTACATGTTTTTAATTTTATGACGTTACAAACGAATTTTAATAATACATAGAAAACTCGAAACATTGATGATCAAGTTGTCGAAGAAGTCCTAATAAAAGGACGAAACGTTCAACAGGATTAAAACAAATATGTTTTGATTTTTTTACCTGTTTAACTTCCCTATGATACAAAGTTTTTATATTATCTCATACTTTTCATCGTCATCCATTCACTTGACATTTCACGGCTATTATTTTAACGAAAAAAAGATTTCTGCAGAAAAAAAAGAATTGTCCTTGAAAAAGATGTGACCTTCCGAATGATGAGTCGTATTCATGCGAAAAGAAAGAAAAGAAAATCCTAGAAAGGCTTGAAATACTCCAACCACGTTCCCTTTTTCGCGACCCGTCGCAAGATAACGCCGGGAATGTTGATGGACTCTGGACGTGATATCTTGGCCGTGTTGAAATCGAGCCGAGTAAAGTTGGAACTCTCTCTCTCTTTCTTTCCTTTCTTTATTTTTCCTTTTTTTCTTTTTTTCTTTTTTTCTTTTTTTACGTGTCAGGGACGGTCAAAAAGCAAAAAAAAAGATCAAGGGGTGGATGATGACAAGGATGGAATTCCCTGTATTCCCGAGATTGAATCTGTTGGGTCTGGTTAAGACTAACAGCAACGAACGATGAACGAAGATGAACAGATTTCTCGAATGAAAGGAGAGAAAGGGAGAAAGAGAGAAAGAGAGTTGTGTAACATCAAAGATGGGAAAGTTACTGAACGCTTCGTGGAAAGGAGGTCAACGAGGTCCTTAAGGATTTCGAAGGAACTCGAAGGAACGACGCCTCGGACCTGGAAATGCCATCGTCTCTTCGAACGTTATCACGTGAAGTATAGACGAGTAAGTGGTAAGAAAAAGAGAGAGAAAGAGAGGGAGAGAAAAAGTAGATGACTACGACACAGGTGGGTAGAGTCGTTCGCTGTGACCGAAGATCCTTGAAATGGGAATGGGAAAGAAGCATCAAAGAAGAAAGGACATCGAGACTTTCCAGTTCCCGACTGAAGAGAACTGCCTTCAGTGTGACCGGAGAAGACATCCTTCGAGAAGAAGTAGACGAGTTCCCGCGGGATCGGACGTTGACCAGGAAGGAACTACGAAGAACGTGACGAATAAAGATAAGATATATTTCTTTTTTTTTTCTCTTTTTTTTTTTTTTGCAACATCTTCCTAGGAATTTGAAATAACACGAGAGAATAGTCACAATTTTGTTGTAATTAAGATGTATTTTATATTCGTAAATAAAACATAAGAAACAAAATACAAGAAGAAAAATACTGTTGTTAAACGAAAAATCTAAAATTATTTATTTAATCGTTGATTTTAATGCTATTACAAATCCTTCTTTGTTATTAAGGTTATAAAACGTTCCAGTTAAGGAAATTTATTTAAAAGTGTACTGAAAATATAGTAGCTCTGATTCATTGCGAAATAAATAAAAAGAAGCGGACTAAAGCGTGTAATCCTACAAACATCTGAAAGGATTTACATACGTATATGTGTAGTATACATGTATATTTCATATATATTCATATATGTATATTTATATGTCGAAGCACCATCGCTTTGACATTTTTCCACTACTGAGTAACTTCTATTTTTAGGAACCTAGTTTAATCTTTTATATAAATAATGAATATTCTATTTATTGAGCGAATAAAGTTTCGTTTGGAAGAATATATTAGGTGGTTTGGAAAGTCGTTTCGTTTTTTGCTGACGCAATAATGGCATTAATTGATGCAAACCGACAAATAGTAACACATGAGATCGATGAGAGGTTAAATTTATCCAATTCAACTATTTATGACCACTTGAAAGGTTTAGGTTTAACCTCGAAGCAAAAATTATCTTCATTTTTACAAAAGAAAAACGAAACGACTCTCCGAACAACCAAATAGAATATTTTCTTGTCCTTTGGCTTCACAGGTATAGGTTGGAATGTATTGAGCCAATAATAACCGGCGATAACTTCATCAGACGAAACCAAGAAAAATTTATCTCTTTTATTTGTAAATATCTTTACTAATAATATGGTCGACCCCAACGAAGGACAATGCAGCTCAAGAATATTGTACAAATGCATGTACTTTTAACATTTTGACATATGAAAGTAAGACATATCAAGGACCAATAGAAAATCAGCCTTTACTTTTATTCAACACTCAATTGCAAGTTGTATAAAATCATATAATAATATTCTTACTTAGAAACTCACACTTTATAAAAATAAAAATAGCAGTAATGCAGGAAATTAAATAGCAGGATATGAAATAAAAAATAGCAGGAAATGAGGATAAGAATATCACAACGATTGATATAATATCGTCAAGAAGTGCAAAATCAAATGTAAATAGGAAAGGTGAGAAGGGAAAAAAGACGAAGCAGTTGGAAAAAGGGATGCAGGTGGCGATAAGGGCTAGAGGATGGTGAGACCAGTCAAGGAGCTATCCTTCTTTGACGGAATGAGAGTACCTGTATTCCCACGAGAACGACAAGAAGGACAGGGATAAAATCATGAACGACCAGGAAGAGAAAGAAAGAAGAAAAGAAGAGAAGGGAAAAGAAAATAGAGAGAAAAATAAAAATAAAAAGAGTAAGAGTAAAAGAGAAAGAAAGAGAAGATCGAAATCAAAGTCAAAACGACTCAGCATCGAGAATCCTAGCTGGAACAGCTAAGGAAAATGGAAAATAAAGTGAAGGAAACTAGTTAGATCTTTCTTATTTCTTCTTTTTGTCTTTATTTTAAATTTTCTTTTCCTCCCCTTTTTCCCTTACATAGACTCTGGTTCGTGATTTTCAAAAGCGTCGGACCGTTAATTTCATACCGATCGAGAAAAGGAAAAGAGATATCAACTAAGGGGGTCTTTTAGAACGAGAATGATTTGAAAGGAAACGGACTTTCGATGAGTAAGTTTTCGGTAAGTACAGACAATGTGAGCTCGTTCCGAGTAAGAAAGAGGTGAATATAAAGAGACAGAAAGAGAGAGAAAGAGAGAGAGAAATAGAGTCTTGACGAAGAGTAGGACGGTTTCGGGATAAAAAGAGGAATAATTTACTAGCGTCGAGCAAAGTATTCCGTCGTACAAGTTGGCAACTCCGCCCCCACAGTTACTAGCGGCTTCCAGCGTTAAAAGCGATATTCCGTAAGTATAAGCCAACTTTCTCCTTTGATACTCTTGGATGGTGACCGTGCCAAGGCGGACTACTAACGGCCAGAACTTTTCACGGAGGAACGAAGTTCAAGATGAAACCACTCATGGGTAATCCAAATAATCGCCATCTTGGAAACCTGCATGTACCCATACTATACTTATTTACTTTGACAACTTGGGAGAATATCGATTTGTTTGTTTCTTCTTTTAAAGTCTTTCAATAAGTCCCTGACAATCAATTTTATTGACTTACACACATATATATAATATATACCCTTCAACATTATATATCACCAGACTTGGAAAGAAAATCAATGTGGTAAAGAAGAAAATAGAATAAAAAGAATGAAATTAAAAAGAAAAAAATAACATTTTCCTTGCACATCTCTTTGGTAAAGGTTTGCTAATCTGTGGAACGAGTTCACGTCTGGAATCGACCTTAAGTAGTGAAGTTGTGTAGGTATGGGACGAGTCCCGAGAGTCGCATTAACACTCTTAACGCGAGCTCTCTATCGTAGCTAATGGAGATCTTCGGTTTCAAGTGCACTGGTCCATAGATACGGTACTTAGTCTGTACGTATCAGCGATTACCATGAGAGAAGGTAGCTGCTGCTACTACCGGGTCCTGCTGAATTCGAATCGTTCGAGTAGGTACCTCATAGAGAATGCTTGAACGTAGGTAGGTATACTTCGGCAACCGTTTCGTCGATTTAACGACTATCTCGAGATTCACCGATCTTTTTTGTCTTACCCGAAGAAGATCCGTAATACTAACGAAGTAATCTTTTCGACGTTAAAAGCCAAAGTATAAGAGAAAATGAGAAAAATAAAAAAAAATAAATAAAAAGAGAGAAAAAGAAAGAAAAAGGATGTTACTTTTTCACGATATCCGCTTGTCAGCAAGATGGTACACCTTCAACATTTATCGCGATTAACGCGAAGACGCTTTTCGAAGCGTTGAATAGATTATGAACGATTAAGTGGTTACCCATGGTAAAGTTCGAAGAAGGCAGAACGAGTGGGAGACAGGGCGTGAATAATCTGTCGGCTAAAATCTTAATGTAATCTCAGACCCGTCAATTTATCTCTTCTTCCCAACCCTCATGAGAAGTCTTAGTGACATAATTAAATATTACATGAAGTCCCGTTATTATTGCCAACGCTATTCTTCTAACTTGTGTTTACAATATTTAACTTGCGTAATAGAAAGAAAAGAAAACTTGAAAAAAGAAAATCAAGAATCATCTGACATGAAATGAAAGAATACTCAATCAAGGACATTTAACTTTGAATAATTTCTATATCGTTCATTGAAAAGTAACTCATGCGCGATTTAATGTACTTAATACTTTCTTTGAGATGATTCTCCACTGGTTATGTAACTTTTCATTAAAGAAATTCATAAGCAAATACATAAGTAACAGAGATAAGCTTTAGCCCTTCTAACGATCAATTCTTGAATGGTAAGCCCGATTTCGTGGAACGACGCCCTTGTCTTTTTGAGAATGCATTACGGCAATGATTCAAGAGAATGAATAACTACACCCGAGCTAGTAAACATAGATATGTAAGAAGATTTACTACGTATACTTATATATGGTTAGAGGGTTATATAGAGAACTACTTCAGTGCTACGATGGTTGTCCATTATTTACCTCGTAAGGTGTGAGCTATCTCTTTTCACGAACTAACGGGTGTTGTATTGTCCGCAGCTAAGAAAAAAAAAAGAAAAGGAAACAAACAAAAAGAAAGAGAAAATATATATAAACAGAGACCGATTACGTTTGTTGTGAACTAGCGAAATGCAAGCTGGTTGAAGCGGAAATACAACAAGGACTATTTTTAAAAATTTGAGTCTTCAAAAAGAAAACCGTCCAAGATTCTGTCCTCTGTTAGATACATGGTCTTTCCTTCGTCATAAATCTCGTGTCTCACTTTTAGTTCGAATTGCCTCGCAGCTTTACGAAACTGGCCCGCGTATCATTTCTCCCTTCTCGAGCACATACCTATTCCTCCTTGTATCTTCTCCGACCCTTCGTAGAACATCTAATTAGCCTTCCATCCAATTACTACCACCTTCCATCTTCAGTAAGTGCCGACGATGGTTACAAATGCCTGCGAGGGGTTCGAACAATGAAATTAGCTACGTTGAATCCTTTGTCTTGCGAATTATCAGCAAGGCGATTCTCAAACGTCTTTTTATATGCTCTATACCTACGTTAGAGACAGAGAGATAGAGAGAGAGAGAGAGAGACAGACAGAGAGAGAGAGAGAGAGAGAGAGAAATAAAGAGAAGGAAAGATAGTCTCCTAAAATAAAATTTATCGACTCGTAAAATTCTAACTTTTCTTACGTTTGCCTTTGAACAATGTTATGTACCTATATATATAAAATTATATAAGTGTTTGTGTGTATGTATGTGTGTATGTGTATGTGTGTGTGTATGAAAAAGAAAGAAAGGAAGAAAGAAAAAAAGAGAGAAAGAGTGCAGATGAAAAATCGAATCTGGATTAAATCATCCGAGTATTTTCAAGAAGACGTCTAGAAAAGAAGTGGGCCTCTGCTGATGGAAGGAAAAGAAAGAAGCATAGAAAGGAAGAAGGAACGAACGACAGTAGACGAGTACGTCTCCAACGCAGCACTTCTCTCATCGTTCACATTTCCTCTCCGAATCCTTCTTATCCACCGCGGCATTATCATAATGCCATCGCCCCGCTACGTGACAGGAAAGACGTATTATCTCTGCTACTCGCTCCAGTTTTCCGATCTTCTATTTCTATCTTTCTTTCTCTTTCTCGTATGGCAGCTTATCGCGCGTCCTCACTTTAAAACGGACGCGAATTAGCGTTTCCACCGTTCTTCTTCGACTTCCCCTAACCCAAAACCAACCACCACCATCACCACCACTCCTTCCTCACCTTTACCCATTCTACGTATTCGCGTTATTTTTCTTCTTCTTCTTCTTCCACTACTACTATTACTTCTGCTACTTCCTTTTTTTGCTACTTCTTCTTCGTCTTCGTCTTCTTCTTCTTCTTCTTACTCTTCTCAAGAGAAAGTGCTACAATAGGATGCGATGCATTTTATATGGACGCGTACATTTGCAAAGTAGCAGAGAAGATAAAATGGCCGGTGGTGAAAAGGCGGTAGCAGGAAAAAAGCTTCGAACCTGTACGTAGACTGCATTTAGAGGAGTAGAGTAGTGCTTAGCAATGATTAAATTTCAAATTTTTCCTTCATACGAGTTCGTTTCTCTTTATATATATATTTCTTTTTCTACTTCTTTACCGATAGAAAGAAAGAAAAAAAAATTAACGAAATATCGGTACGATGGTTTTAAAAGATTTATGAAGAAATATATTATCGGTAAATCGAGCGAGCTTACCTTTTAAATTCGTAATATTTAATTATAATATTTTCAGTTAAGTGAAATAATCTTTGTATATTACAGTATATGTATATAACAATATCCTATATCGCGATAATATATATTTTCAATCATTTTTTGTACCTAGGTTGAACTTTTCGATTCGACTTACATATATATACATAGATACGTATGTATGGAATGAAGGAAAGTAGAAGCCGCGCGTTGGTATATCCTTTCGAAGCTCGATCATTAAATATAGCAACGATATTAATTATAATATCGTTATAACTTATAACGAGGTACTTTAGTGCACAAGCTTACTAGAACGCTCGTACGCGTTTCATAAAACTACGACGAACCCGTATTTCGTCGTTATTCGTAGCAGAGAACGCTCTCGAAAAGATCCGTAGTTTGTTTCGTTCGACGACGCTTTACAAAGATTCAAAAGGTATGAAGTGGAAATATTAATAAAGGCCCTTTTTACCCTATTATCGAATCTCTTTTCTTTTCTTTTCTTCTTTATTTTATTCTTATTAATTTTTTTTTCTTTTTTACACGATCGAAAGAAAAATTAGTAATAATGAAAAGAAAGTAAGTAAAAAAAAAAAATGAAGTATAACAGACAAATAAATTACGCGGCAAAATGTTCGTATAATAATCAACGTGATCGAAATAATCGCGATCGAATTTTTTTTATCCTTATCTATTCCTTTAAAGTCGACTTTTCTTAATACTCTTTCTATGAAAAAAGTTTTACGAGATAAACGAAGAAAAGGGAGATAGAAAGAAATAGAGAGAGAGAAAGAGAGAGAGAGGGAGAGGGAGAATGAAAACTCTTTGCGATCGAAAAGTAAAACGGATCTCATTAAACCTTTGTTCGTTACAACTTTCCTCAGTATGATCCTGCATCTACAACGCAGTGGCGTAAAACTTCGATATAATTTTGAACAACTCCATTTCTCGAGATATATCTTTGACTTAAGAATTTAAACAACAAACCTCGTGGTTATGACCTACCCTTTCATTATTTCTCTGTCTGTGTCTCTTTTCCTCACTACCTTCACGCATCGTCTACCTTTTTTTCCATCCAATTGAAAATAAAAATCGGAATACGCTAAATCAATTTTATTTCCCGCAAAATAGGTATGTATATAGCGCGTATTGTTTTATAACAATATATTCAACCTGTTTTCTCCATTTGGTAAAAATAAACCTTTTTTTTTGTACTTTTTCCAAAAAGTGAAAACGGAACGCGAATATATGTACATCATAACTTAATACAATGGAGCTTCCAGTATCTAACGATCTAATATTCAAACGTTTTACTATTCACATGCTCAACTATCGAAACACTCTATTATATAACCCCCAACAACCCGATTGTTCCATCGATAGGATTGTAATATTCTCGTTAGATTGAACGTAAAAATATGTAAGTAAAATAGAGAAAAATAGAATAAAAACAAAAGAGAAAGAGAGAGACAGACAGAGATTATTACAACAGCGTCGACAAGAATTTTCGAAGCAACTTTTCTTCCTAGTAACGCCTAAACGTGTTGAATTCCTGTCGGGGGGCTCCCGCAGGAACGAGAACGGAAACGGATAGTTGGCTAGCTGCCAGACGACAGTCTTCTTTCTCTCTCACATTCATCCTGTAAAAGAAAGATAGAGAGAAAAGGAGAAAGAGAGAGAGCGAGAGCGAGAGAGATAGAAAGCATTCGCTCGTTCAAACGCACACAAGAACGCGATAACCAGAGACGTGTGCATACACGTGCAAACGTATAGGTAACCGCTATACGTGTACCTTCCATTCTCGGATCCCAAGTAATAATCCTAACTCGCAGGTTAGCCCGAGCTTAATTAGAACAGGGGTTAGTGGCTTGCTAGTTATAGCCACTATTGGATACCGCCGAGCACCTCGCTTCATTTTGCATCCTTCCTGAAAGTGGCTTCTTCTCTCTCTTTCCCTTTCTCCCTCTCTCTCTCTCTCTCTCTCTCTCTCTCTTTCTCTCTTCCTTTTTCTTTTTTTCTTTGCCCTTTTTTTTATCTTCTTCTTCATACTCCTTTTTCTATTATTTTTATTCTCTCCCTCTCTTATTTTTTATTTTCCTCGTGAGAAAAGTTGTTTACTCCAAGTAACGACTTCGTCTTTGCTTTCATGCTCCTTCCCTTGACTCACAACGTTCCAAGTTTTGTCTCTTTTGAGAATACATCTACGAAAACATGTACATATATATATATATATATATGCATACGTAAACTTTTTATACACGTTTAACGGTTAAGTATGATATTCGTTTAAAAGAAAGTAGTAAGAAAGAAATGATTACTTATTAACCTTCTAACCGCGGCGAGCCACTACAGTGGCTTTCGTGAATATCATCTTCCAATACATGCCATTAAATTGGCTTTCGCGGATAACATCTTTTAAAATATATTATACTAAATTTTATTATTAATTATTAAAGTAAATTGTGTAGGTTAGAGTATATGTGTGTGTATTATTTCTTTGAGAAAAATTATAATTTAATCATGAAAAACTTCATTAAAATGTACTTGCGTATAAAACAACCATTGTTCGTCACACATCGTAGTTTTATCGTTTATACGTAATTCTCGTTGAATCCTGCCGTACAAAGAAACAGCCCCACGCAAAATTTAGCCCTTAGTAAGCAAAATATGTGATTGTTTTATCGCAGAAATGAATCAGATAGGAATGGATAAGAACAGTAACGTACACAAATTTACGCGGTAACAATACAACTTGCCTCGGTATAAAAATTCTCACGCGGAATTGAGAGGGAAAATTTGGGATAAAAGAATATTTTATTTCAGAAGAAAATTACACAAATATATACATTGATTCGGAAATACTAAATAGAGAAGAAAATAACCCAGGTACACTGTGAGGTATCTTATTTCGCACGCTTGAGAGATCTTTTACCTTCGCCAATTGACACCAGATAAACGTGGTCGAAACGATTAGTGGTCAGGAAAAGGGCCTAACCCTTAGAACAAAGCTACACGCAGGATGGTTGTATCAAAGCCCCTAATCCGTAGAACAAAACTACACGTAGGGTGGCCGTATAGGTTGGCAGTATAGGCTGTATAGGCGGTATAGGCTTTATAGGCATGTAGGGTGGCTACACACAATCGAGAAGATCCCAACTCAAGTGACTACGTGCTCTACGATTGTAATAAGGCCCCAGACTTTACAGGCCTTCGCATATAATATCAAACGAATCTAAAGATTTTAAGATTTGAAAAGAAAACGAGAGAGAGAGAGAGAAAGGAAATGAGATAATCAATGTTGTAGAGTAATCTTTTATGTTAATAAAATGATCCATTGCTGAAATAAAATTCGACGCTGTGAAGAAACAGCTGGGAGTTATAATAATCGTTAGACTAATACGGGGATTATATCACTTGGAAAAGTTCTCGACGAACATTAAGACCCAGGGACTCTCGCGGAATTTCCCGGATCGTAGGAATTCCCAATTATGACTTTCTGGAGAGCTGTATTATGATAATCACCGAGAACCTATCCTATACTGGTGCTTGGATATTCGCACGATTACGCGTAATTATTTCGTACGTCTTTGTATAATGTAGTATCTATACTTTTTACTGGGTTAATATTTCTATATTATGTACGAGCAAATGTTGTATGTGTAGAAATATATTTTATTAAATAATTAACTGCTTCCTGTCTCGATGTAAAATGTAAAATAAATAACAATGAAACTCGTTAAATAATAATTAAACAACGTATTATCTTTGGAATCCATGTAACGATCAAGATAATATTTACAAAGTTAATTTCAGTTTTTGACAATGTACCATAAACAATATTTATTTGGCGTTAAACGCAAACTATATTACTTTTAATATCTAGAAATTTTCTTGTTGCAAGTAAAACGCTCTTAAAAATCGATTAACACCTTAGAAAGTTCATTTGGAGGAGTGTAATTAGCCGCAGTCATCGGTAGTATCGTTACACGGAAATGCGTACGAAGAAAACAGCTAAAAGCTAATAACGTGGATGAGAAGAAATGAAGAGAAGAAAGGGAAAAAATATATAAGAAAAAGAATAAAAATGAACTTAAAAAAATAAAGAAGAAGTTGTCTATACATAGAAATAGAGAGAGAAAAGTAGGAGGGAAAAAAGTGAAAAATAAAAAAAGGGGGGCATAAAAGAGTCGCGTTACGCCATCGCGTTTCAACAATATTACGGAATGAAAGGTTCTTTCTTATATAAAAAGGTTATTCGCTAGTGCCCTTTCTCTTTCGCGTCGACTTCTAATTACATTGAGAAAGCCGAAAAAAGGTCATTTTCTTCACTTTCTCTCCTTCTTCTTTCGCTTCTTCTTCTTTTTCTTCCTTTCAAGTTCCTTAAAAAGAAAGTAAAAAAAAGAAAGAAAGAAAAAAAAATATTGATTAAAAGTTCTTTGAGAAAGGGAATCAAGAAGAGAAGTTCAATTTAATGCGTCACGTAGAGAGAAAAGGTGTCGTTAAATGAAACAAATCGGATCTAACTATTTCGTTAGACCTACTCTACGCACACGTGCACGTACACACACTTACATACATATATGCATTCCTATACTCGTGTTAATAGCGCGCGAAAACGACGAAGAGATTTCAGATTCGGTGTGAATCCCATGGTGAAAACGAAACGTATGTGTATGTATGTGAGAGAGAGAGAGAGAGAGAGAGAGAGAGAGAGAGAGAGAGAGAAAGAGAAGGGATGAATAGACCTTACAGACCCTTTCTACGTATTACGAGCCTTAGAAGGGAAGGGTTAAACGATAGGCCGGTTACTCGAACGACACTATTTCAAGCGAGCCGGTGATCCGCTTTGTGATTTTACGGCTTCCTCGATCCTGCCACGTCGACGTTGAGAGCTGAGACTCTCTAACGGTGAACCTTTGAGAATGGATATCCCTTACGAGATTGACTTCCCAAATTGTGTCACGTGAAACAAAGCAAATTGGTTTTAAAGAATTTTCGGAAAATTTTTTAACGGTATATTTTTTTTTATATTTGTTTTATTATCTCTTTGTTTACGTACTACGTAACTTACTATTTGTTTTTTTATCTATTTGCTAACCACTATTATTATAAGTATTATCATTATCATTGTAATGTTATTATTATTATATTATAAATATATTATTTTATTGTTTTATATTCTCGATCTTTCAAATATTTAGTTAATTCCAAATGTAATTCCACTCTTTTGTAGTGTTTAAAAATGTTCGCACTGTATAAAACAATTTTTCAGTATAATGACTCTTTATATTTCTTCGTAAATGTATATTTTTAGTTTTAGTTTAATAACGCGCTTATTAAGCTACTTTGGTATAATTCCTATAGCTGAAATTATTTGCTACAATTATTATTATTATTATTATTTTTATTATTATATTATTATTATTACTATTATTATGACTATTAGAAACATCATTGTAAGGCTGTTAAACTTTGACCTCCTCGCTTTACCGTAAGACACCCTTATCTAACCTAAGTTTACGTTTTATTGTATTCTAGAGAACCTTTTCTAATCTCTAACTCTCTAAAACAAATCCCACACAATATCCTTAATTTTACTATTTCTAACCGTTCATGACATTAATGCATTCTTAAAAAATTTCGCTCTTAATTAACATTTATGAGTTAATAATGAAGCATACATAAAAGAGTTCTTGAATTATTTACTGTATTCTTAAACGAATTTTATACTTTATCCTGTTTACATCTTAATCCGGAACATAACATTCATTCTCGTTTTCTTTTTATATTTTTTTTTCGATAATAACGAAGTGAAATAAATGCATAATTACATAATTTTCCAAGTAAATTCTGGTATAATATTCAAAGAACGATTATTTATCGTTCCAAGTAGACAACTCGATAAACGTTTAAAGAACTGGCAAAAATTCGCCAAAAATTCGCATAGGAATTTGCGCATACCATTCATTTCCAAGATTCATGTAAATGAGCGAGCCAAGATAGTAAACTATATAGATACGTAAGTACTTGTACGCGAATGGTTTTCAAGAAATTATACGGGTCAGTATGTCACCGCGATTCCGAGAATTTATATAGAACGGCTTACGAACACATATATACGCTAGGATTAACGTTAAGCGCGGTAATATATATACGTTTATATATACACATACACACGTACATACGGACATATATATATATCCATATGTATTCATTCAAGACTCGACTATTTTTTTTTTTTTTTTCAAAAACTTTGCGGAGGGCGAGGGCCAATAGCACAAATATATATATATAGGTCAATTATGGATTTAAGTGTTATTTTTAAGACTATGATTAACATGTCGACTGCAATGTTTTTTTTTTTATTGGAGATATGTAAAGTATATTTTATCTTGAAAATTGGTATACTTTTTATACGAATTTTTAAATCCGTTTCGACAAATCTCACATGGGGACCGATAAAAAGACAGAGATAAATAAAACCCTAAAGTCATGAGATTTTTTTTTAATGGACAAATTCGAATAGAGAGAAAGTTCGTTGAAAAAAGCAACGAATTTTTGTAACCAACGACAACTACTAAAGCGTATAAATTTCATCTGTCGTTTATATCTACGTTAAGTATTAACGTAACCGAGCGAATGACAAAGTGAATGAGATTTACTCTAATACCCTCCCCTCCCTATATCCCCATCTTCTTCCCATAATATGCTCAGTATAATTTAATTCAGAATTTTTGCTAAAAGAAAAAAAAAGAAATGGGTCTGATTTTGTGGCAAAGCATGCGGTTTAACCGCAACACGAAAAACGTCTACGAAAAATTGTTTGTATACATAAAATCGTCTTTACACGAACGATACAAATAAAAATTGAATTAATATATAAAAAAAAGGTAATAACAACGTAAAATAATTTTTTTAAATAAATAAAATAAATATTTCTTTATTATTTCGATAATAAATGGAAAGTAGATTCAAATGTTTAATATAGATATAAATGTAATATAATGTAATTCTGAATAATTTTCAGAAAAACATTATAAACATAAACATTAACATAAAAAATAATTAATAATAATAATAATAATATTAATAATAATAATAATAATAATAGGAAACTATGCGCGTCGTCTCTCGTCCTTTTGCATTCTCGTTCAAAAGTAAAAAGTTTACGATTTCACCTACTGTTTCTCACATTTTTTATCACACAAAGAGGATTCTGACCGTGGCTTTTATTTATTTATTTTCTTTTTTTTTTTTTTAATGGTATGAGAAGAAGCAACAGGGACGATGCGACAACGAAGAATACAAAAGTGAAACTGAATAGATAGATAGGCATAGGGTAAAACGAGAATGTGAGAAAGAGGAAGATACAAAGAAAGGGTGAAAGAGTGATAGAGATACACGTCACATAGATACACATTATACAGAGAAACTAAGAGCCAATGCAAGAGAAGCACGAGAGAGGTACTAATCGTTTTAATGAGCAGCGGACGCGTTCGCTTTATAAAACCACTCTGCGATGGTCAGTCCATGAAAAAAAAGAGAAAGAGAGCTAGAGAAAGAGGAAGAAAAAGAGGAAGAAGATAGAATGACACGTCGAGATAAAGAGAAAGAGAAAGAGAAAGAAAGAGATACGTGAAACGAGAGGCGTCGAGTACTTTCCCGCTCGTGAGCAAAAGAACAACCACGAAAGGGACTTGAAAAGAACGACGAAGTAACGAGACAGAACTGGTTGGATGGGAGAAAGAATGAAAGAAGGTAAGAGAGAAAGAATGGTAGAAGGAAAAAGAAAGAAAGAAAAAGAGAAAACAAAAGGGTAGGATCACGCGCGACAAAGATATCAGGTGCGGAGAGGTACTCTTATTACGGTACTCGTCTTCCCGAGGCCGATAATAATGAGCTTCGAACTAACACGAAGCAGTCATCGTCGGGTTTCGAAAAACCGATCCGCTTTAACATTTTGTTAGCATCGCCTTTCCTATCGTATACGTCGATAAGTACTACGTATAAAAACCTACCCAACACCCCTCTCCTCAACACCCTCTCAACGCCCCACCACACCTCCAATTTCCTCATGCAAAAACTACTTTTCCGTGTTTCCTCGAGAATTTTTTAAAGCTCTTTCACACGACACCTGTATCGGTTTTTTTTCTCTCTCGTGGATTCAGTATAGTACGTAACGTTTATTGCACTAACGCATCATACATTTTGTATGTTTACATGTTCACACTATTTTATTTTTTAATGGTAACCGGTAATTTAATCCAATTCGTGTTCTAACCATCTGTAATATTCACGCGATTTGATGTTTTCATTGTATTCTTCTCTTGACCCTTTTTTTTGAATAATTGAACTTCAATTGACTAGAGTCAACATAATATCATTAGGATAACCAATTAAAAGAAGAATTCAAATTGGTGATTACGGTAGTAACATAACTGTAAAAATGAATAAAAATTAAAACAAAGTTAAATAATTATAAAAATATACCAGAGAGAAATCGTGGAGTTATCTCATTTTTATTTTTACTGTAAGACCATGTATATTTTGTACTTCTTGAAGAAGTTAAATATAGAATAAAATTCAAAAAACCATGACTACTATGTTTGGATAAATGTATCAACTATAAACTGATTAAAATAATTTTACTGAAACCGTACAAAGGATTTGTACTTGTATAACTGGATAACAAAAATTGCCAATTACATGATTGCATCGTATACAGTTAGTAATATCATGTATAACAATAATACGTATTTACATAAGTATCTTTTAAAATGGAATCGTCGATTCATATTGAATGGGGTCACTATATATTAATTAATAATTTCATTATGACGATTCATATTTCAATATCAATAACGAAATAGGCAGATAGCCAAAACTATAACGTTTATTATTAAACCACGTCTCGTAGAGGACGAATATTGATTTCAAAAAATGAAGGAAAAATGTTTCATACCAATTTCATTTGTTTTTATTTACGATCGTTGTGCTCAATAAATAAAGAATGATAAAAATTCATTTTGAAATAAAACGATTAGCTCATTCGTTAATGAAAATTGTTCTTTTTTGCAATGGTAACGTTCTTAAGCATTTCTAACTTACCGTTAATAGAATAATATTATTGATAATAATGCATACAATATTATACGTACAGTACTGTTTTCATTTATCAATATATCAAACATCTACTCACAATTACAATCTAATATCCTCGAATCACAAGTTTATTATATGCATTAACGAGTCTCAGTACAATGCAAGCAAAATTTCTATGAGAAAACAACTTTCTTCCACACAAAAGAGAAACGACTATAAGATCGGTATAACAAAAAGTGAAAGATAGAAAGATAAAAAAGAAGAAAAAGAAATAAAAATAGTAAGAAAAGGAGTTATCCATAAAATAAAAAATGAATGACGATGGAATAGGGTCGTTTCTTTGTCACGTCTCGCACATTTTAAGGATTTTCAAGAAGGGAATAATTTCTAGGATGTTTGAGACGCTTTTAAATCCGTTTTTCCGTTAAACGAATCGAAAGAATTCGTTAGAGAAGAGGACGTTGCATTAGAGGTAGAGACGCGTGCTTGTGGGCTTTTATCGATGAAGAATCGACAGAATTTACTTCGATTTTCGACAATAAAAGGAGAAACGAAATATTTGTTGGCAAAGTCGATGTCTACTACAACTACTACTACTATCACTACTGCTACTACTACGTATGCGATAAAAAGTGATAAAGAAAGAAAAGACGTACGACATCTAAGCACGTAGACGTAATAGAAAGAAAGGTAATGCCGGTAAAACCATAAAAGAGAAGAAGGAGGCATCGAACCAATCGAATTTTCGGGAACCAAAGAAAGAAAGAACAAGATTCGAGAACGGAAAACTGGGCTTGGAAGTAGAGTGGCTATTTACGCCATTAAAGCTTGTACCGCGAACGGTACGACGAAGACGACCAGAACGAAAAGAAACGACAACGACAACGACAACAACAACAACAACGAGAAAGAAGGATAGTAATACTGCGACGACGTAGTAGGTTGTGGTGGAAACGAGGGGTTGGGATTCAAGGGATGAGGGTAAAAGAGAGACTACCTACAACGGAAGAGAAACGAAGCGCTCACTGAAGTCTTTGTGTTATTCAGTCGGCCACCGACCCACGTTCGGCTTAAATGGCCCCTTCCGTCTTCCTTTTTCCCCTACGAGCGCCCTTTTCTCTCCCTATCAAAAGCACCCTCCCCTTTCCTTTCCTAAAAGCCGCGAGCCCGAAAACGCGTACCGCGTGACGACTTCAAAATCCAAACAAATATTTTTTCGATCACTTACTTTTCTTTCCACATAAATGTACGAATTTTTCAGTATGAAAATCACGATATATCTGAATTTTTATTGTTAATCATGCGAATGTTCGGTTTTAAACGAGAAAAAAACAGAGAAAAAGAGGAAAATATTGTATTTTGGTCGAAAAGTACGCACCTCGATGCAATTTACGAGATCAAATTTGTAGAAACGAACGAGAAAAAGGAAGGTGAATGGAAAAAAGTGGGGTAGGAAAGAGAGGAAAAAGAAAAAAAATAGAAGAGTAAAACGCGAGACGTGCGCGTTTCGATGTCCGCGTAAACGTTTCGGCGTATTCCACGCTTGACCCCTAGCCAACCAAAACCACAAAATATTCTAGGCGAGTTGAACGAGCGAGTGAACAAGCGAAGCCGTTCAATGAAACAGACACGAAACTTCCAGCCCTTTCTGTTTATCTCTATCTCTCTATCTCTCTCCTACTTTCATGGTAGCCTCGGTTTTATGCAAGGTACGTGCGCGTGCTTCCTGTACGAGCCGAGGAATGCAAACTCCCTGGAGGGAGGCCAATCCCTGGCGGCTTCGCGAGCCTTGATGAATTTCGTCCGGAGAGCGTCGGATTTGCGCGGCTGGGGAGGAGGAGACAGAGAAAACTCCGAGAAAAGATACGACAGAGATAGAGAGATTGAAAGATAGAAAAAGAGAGAGATAGAGAGAGAGAGAGAGAAATGGGAAAAGAAAAGGAAGAAGATAGGTAATTGGAGCACGCAGGAGGATGAGGTACCGCTTCAAGGGAAAGAAAGAGAGAACAAGGGAGTACAAGAGAGAACAAGAGAGGTGGAAGGTGGGGGGATAAAGAGGGAGAAAGAGATAGAGAAAGAGTCGACTCCCTGCGAGAAACGATACCCATAATATTCTGCGGAGGGACGAGATAACAGGCTGGTACGTGAGGTTGCAAGAAATATTCCTGTTTCTTGTGTACAAGCTGCTTTATAACCTTTAACTAAATCTCCTTCCGTTCTCCATCGCGCGATACACGAAATAAGGATCCGCGAGATGATGGATGCCATTAATTTTCTTCAACCTTACCGTTTCCTTGTTTCTTTTTTATTTTATTTTTTTATTTTTACTTCTATTCTTTTCTTTTCCTTTTCTCCCTCTTTTTTTTTACTTTTTTTTTTCATTATTTCCGTTTCTTCTTTGCAATATCGAATACTTGTGTTATCAAAAGTCAAGAAGTTCATCTAACGAGGGCTTAGGTTTATTTTTTTTTATTTTCTCTTTTTTTTCGTCGATCATTAATAGACGTTGATTGATGGTAAATGAAAACTATATTTTCGATAAAATATAATCTAATTGAATTATAAGTTCAAAACAACGTACGTATAAACTTGTATAATTTATTAAAATATTTAGAAAAGTTTATACACAATTATTATGGAAAATATTTATATATACATGCGTGAAATGAAATATCTATTGTTATACGAGAAAATTTTACGTCAAGCTTTTTTCTTTTTATTTTTTATTGAATATAAACGAATAAAATATAATTTAATCAAGTTTCATGTCAAGGGGATGAGAAAAAAGAAGTAGAAGAAATGTAAACTCTGAGAGTCGAGTTTTGTGGCTTTTTGAGAAGAGAACTTCTGCAGTCTCATGGGATGTCTTCAAACTGTCTATGATGTTTGTAAAATAGTACCGGCGATGGCATTTGCCATGTCACAATTTATCCAACTTGCACCCCGGGAGAATTACTCGAAAGCAGCTGGCCGCTGGTGTCAGACAGGATCAATGTCTCATAGCTAGTAGAACATTTCGACGTAACGCAGACGCTTATAACTCGAACTTGGAGTCCGTTCGCCGCTTGAGGTATTCACGACCAATCGATCGATCGGTTAAAGAAGAATGGGGAAGGGGGAGAAGGACAAAGAGAAATGATTTTAAATGAGAAGGAAAATAAGCCATCGTTATTTTAAAACAAGAAGAAAGACACGAAGGGGAGAGTGGGGACAAAAAAAAAGAAAAAAAAGTTAATATCAATCGAAAAAAGGTGAAAGGGAGAGGGAGGATAAAAAATAAAAATATACATTTTATCCGAATGAATAAAATTGTATAATATTTGTTTGTTTTTCTTTCACGTAGATATAAAATACAAACAATAAAAATAAGAAGCTTCCGTAGGTTCGCTAATGGATGAATATATAATAGATACTATTACGAATAATAAAATAACGGGAGTGTATAATCCCTTCCCTGTTCGTTAGCATCCATTAGTCAACAAGCCCTTTTAGTTGGACCCATGAAAAATGAAAAACTACACACACACACACACACACACACATATATATATATATATATTTGATCCCTGTATATGTATATATATACATATATAGGGATCAAGTTATATCCGTCGAAACATTACGAATCGCTTTCACTTATATCTCGAAATACACGTCGGCTTGGGGAAGTGGTAAAACCCTTGGTGGGATCAAAACGAAGTTGGGAGTTGGTCTCCAGGGGGTAAAGTGCGCGTGCGCACTAACACGGAACGACGTGGTTTCGCGATCAGTCGAACGCTTTTCTCGCGAAAGAGCTTCGCCTTTGAAAGTCCGAAACTTCTATCCCATCTCTCTTTCTCTCTTTCTCTCTTTCTCTCTTTCTCTCTTTCTTTCTGTATTCTTCGAGTAAAACTTTCGCGTATTCTTGACGTGGAAGATAAGGTATACATATATCACGATTCGATACAACTGTTGCACGACCATGAGCTGAAGAAAAGTTCGAAATTCCGGACGCGTCTGAACGTTCTTTCGAAGAATGCTCTCTTTCTACTGGCTCGTCGTTTGACTTAATAAAATATCGTTGAAGGAGAAGAAGATCGAACTAGAAAAGGAAACTTATAAAAAAAAATAAAAAAGAAAAAAGAAGAAGGGGGAAAAAAGAAAGAGAATCGAGATAGGGAAAAGAATTCAAACACCACCGCTATTCGTTATCGAACCACCAACTCCAAAGTCTGAATTTAGTTGGAAATGGCAAGCAAATATGAAATCGGGTAGGATCTAAAATTCAAATCCTCATTACGCCGATAAATCTTCGAAAAGGATCGACGGGCAGCACTTCGGTCAGTAAACAAGCCATTTCTACTATCCCTTTGTCCCCCGCGATAAATTATATCCCCTTGTCTTACTGTACTGTTCCCTAAAGAGGGCTGCTAGTGGCCTTCCGAACGACGCAACACGTGCTATCCTCGTAAATCAAAATCTGTTATACAACGCCGATCTTCGCAGGAGCACTTAGACTACTTAAGCTGACTCGTAAAACGTTTCCTGTATTTTCCTTTTACGATGATATACAGCAGAGAACGACGACGCCGAGTAAAGCTTTCTTCTCTTTCATTTTTATTATTATTTGAAAATATTTTCACGTCCTGTACAATTCTTTCTGTAACTTCTCATTCTTATTTTTTCTCTTTTTTTTTCTTTTTCGCTTTTCTTTACTTTACTTTTTCATTTTTCATTTGACAAATCCCAACGTAAATCGATTACTCCTCTTACGAGAAAAAAAGGGAGAAAGAGGAGGATAGTGTGTGAGAGAGTAAACATGTAATATAGCAAAACGTTTATACCAACCAAGCTTGTCTTCTTCGACCATTCGCTTTCTCTCTCTCTCTCTCTTTCTCTCTCTCTCTCTCTTTCTCTCACTTTCTCATTCTCGTGTGGCTGGCAAGCTCCGAACGGCCGACAGGAACAGAAATGAAATTGTTTGCAAACTAATCTGTCCTCTTGCCAACTGAGAGAGAAACGTATATACATTTATCTCTCTCTCTCTCTCTCTCTTTCTCTCTCTCTCTCTCTCCTTCTCTCTCTCTCTCTCTTTTGCTACGTATATAGACTCATTCGCATCTCTTCAATGTATACGTGTATGCATATGCGACTCGTGATTATCCCCATACACGCAATTCACATACAAGCCCATGCAAACACACACAGATACACACACATACACTTATACATTCGTATAATACATACAAATGTATAGGGCATAACGATACATCCGGAGTAGGACTGCCAACGGCAGAATCAAGATACCGAGAGAGATCATAGCTGTGTACTGAATCCGCTCCGTTGAATGGAGCCGTACAATTAAAATTTACTGTCCCATAACCACGTCTATCCGATTCGCTCTGTGCAGCCTCACCACCACCATCACGGCCGCCGTCACCACACTAACACTGTCTTCGTTGTTGTTTGCGAGCTTATCCCTACGTTCATTGCTAGACCAAAGTCTCGGTAGTTCAACTACGTTACATTTTTCAAACAGAAAAGAAAGAAAAGAAAGAGAGATAGAAAGAGAAAGAAAGAGAGAGAGAGAAAACTAAAAAAGTAAAAAGAAAAAGAGAAAAAAACTTTTACACACATTCTCTCTCTCTCTCTTTCTCTCTCCCTCTCTCTCTATTTCGATGCAATCTAAAAACCCGTAGATACTTTCTTTATTTACGTGCGAAAAAGAAAAATGAAAAAGAAAAAAAAGATACAAAGGAGATAGTCCTTCGGGTCGGAATGAACCTTAAATTAGAGATTGATATAATAACGAGATGAAAAGCAATCTCCTAGCAACTCGCGTCTGTATTTATGTATGTGCATATATTTGTGCGCGCGCGTGGTACCTATACGTGTCTGTGTTTACAGACCGGGAGAGGATTCAAGGTTATGATCGGAGAAGCTCATTTTCGTTTGCTATCGAAAATTTGGAAAGCCTTGAAGCGAGATAGCAAGGCAAATGAAAGATTCGAAGGATTCAAAAAGCAGAGAATAGAAAAAGAATCTGTGCATACTTGCGTATACGTTATATACGTTTACATGTATATATAGTGTACGATCCGAAAGGATCGTACGGTGATTAGCGGTATTCGAAACTCGCGCGCATCCGCTTCCATCGATTAGGATTCTAGATCGATACTTACTGTGAGCATCAATCAACCACCAGTAACTATCGAAGCGCTTCTCTAGCTACCCCCGCCTCTCGCATCCCCACTTCTCATAGTCCTAGTACGTACGTCCTGCTGGGACAGTACATAAGGGGCATTCTTTCTATTCTTCACCGGACGCCTACGACTACACATCTTGAAGGATTATAGAGGCTTTAAGAATTCACAAAGGACAACGAAGAGAATCTCCTAATCTTCAAGACTCGTGAAAGTGAGCCCATTCCACATCACAACCCTTAAGGTTGTGATCGCAATATTGGCGGAGTGCGAGAGGTGAGATCTTTCCAATATATATATATTTCACATCGACGGTATTTTCCCTCGTGGTAACACCACGTGGTACCTTCTTATTGTATAATCAAGTATTCATCCAGGGTTTTTGTGCCGCAAGGCTTTTCCCTGACGAGCCAATAAAAAAGGCATTGTTTCTTTGGTTGGCTCAATCACGTGTTTTATTTTACACCCTAACCTAACCCTTTATTCTCCACTTCATAGTATAAACCAATTGCCAGAGGACTCTTAGTTGAGGAATTTCGGCCATAACATATAGTATCAGCAAGTGTATATATGTATATGTATAAACTATATATTTTACATTAGTATAGTTTATATTTGTACTGACCGAATGCCCATTTCTCGAATTTCACGATGTGTACCATTCGAAATTAATAAAGATGATTAATATACTTTCTTTCTCTCTCTCTTTCTCTATTTACCCAACTTTTTCTTTTGTACAAAACTCTTCTCTCTTACTCTCTCGCAATATGATTCTTCCGTTCTCTATTTTTCTCTCATCGACGGAAAATTCAATATTATCTCGCGTAATTTAATCATGACGAGATAACATATATATAATTCTTTCCTTTTTATAACAAGTTCTATTGTAAGAATTTTGTGTAAATATTACGTATATAATATGTACATAAAAGCAAATAGTAAAAAAAGAAAAAGAGAAGAAAATATCGATATTATAGTAATATAATACATCAACAATGATAACGATCAAAGACTCTTAATACTAATATCATTGATTTATGTTATAAATACGACATTCGATTCCACCATGCTTTGGGTTTTGCACCTAAAGAAAATGATACCATCAAAGGCATTCCCGAGCTCTCGATATCGTTATCAAGATAAATAGGAATCTTGGGATTCTAGGAATCCCTGAGAATATATACTATATATACCAACTAATACTTGGAATATTAACCGTACTACTATCCCTACGGCTTATTAATATATCCATAGTAATAATTAACATCGTTTTAATATCATTGTCATTATCGGTCAATTTATTTTGTATAATCCTGAGCCAGGAGTTTCTAATACTAATATCATCAAATGATATATGTATATAAAATACAAAGAAGAGATATTGTGTATATGAGTTTATTGTTACAATCGATTTTTCACCAAATCATAGAGGCGTTTCTTGTTCCTAGTACATATTGTTATTTTATTTTCACTTCCAAACAGAGAAAGAGATAGATAAATAGATAGTACTATTAAAATATACAAGAAGTGTTACGAATCTTTGTTCACTTTAATTACACAAACTGTTAGCTAAAAATGGTAAATGTAATATATGAATTCCTGTCTAATGTCACGTTTCTAACATTATCCAATTTATCTTTTCTCTATTTTTTTCTCTCTTTATCTTTCACTCTATTTCTTCTTTTTTTTTTTTGATTTTGAAAATCAAACGAGACAAAGATATAACCCTTCCAACGTTATATCAACCACGTCCAATCCGTTAGTTTAAGTTAGGTGGACCGCACACTACTTTATGGAAATTAATAAATCTTTCTAGTCTGTAATAAATTAGAAGAGACGTAGAGGGATCGTGGAAGAGAAGAACAAACCCTGTAAGATTATAAGCAAGAAAGTTCGGTGGAATAAGATCCTGAACCGCGAAATAACGAGTTGGTGAATTCAACGGGACGCGTTCTAAAAGTAATTATAATTAATTAACGCGTCGGAGTTTCTCTTCGGTACACCGATACTACGTAGACCGTAATATTGCGTATAAATTTCTTCAATTATTTTCAAGGTGGATTTCAAGGTGGATTTCAAAAGTGGAGTGATCCCTGAGTGACGCGTATGAAAGAGAAACGAGAGAAAAATACGAATTGCTTTTTGTTCCGTGTTCTTTGAAATAAAGTAAAGTTTATTTCTTCTTCGTCCTGTATAAATGAAGGTGCATAAATTTATGTTTGCTGTACGTCCGTGCGTATGCGTGTGTATGTGTGTATGTCTGTTTATGTGGTCGTGTGACAGTTTGAATTCTTGTTTAAGTTAATTATTAATTTTGATATTAAATCGAAGAAGTTAGATTAAACTGGAAAATATAATTATGTCAACAGGGTTTTAGATAGATATGATAAATTATTCGCAAAAGGAATATAGAGAAGGTTGATATCGATGAATTAAGAAAAGTAGCACTTTCCTTCCACGCGATCGAATTAATTGCAGGTTAGATGACGACGTTGGAGGGCGTGGTGCTAGATGAATTTGTTTTGCAGATTTTCAAAAGACTTGCGAGGAAAGCTTTCTCTAACATACACATACACGGCAATGTCATTAAAACACTCGCAAATTTGATATTTTCATTCTCTCGAGTTCCTTTTCCCTTTCATTTTTCTTCGTTTCGCGTTTCTTAACTGCTTAACTTGTACGACTTAATTTTTCCTAGCTTTAAACCATATCGATCGGATTCATGATTCTTTTTTCGCTAATACACTCGTCTCTACGTTGACACAAATTTCTTCGTCATGAAAATAAAATGAACGAAAAGAACTTACACTTTATTATACTATATTCTTTTTTCTTATTTTTTCTAACTGTCTTTCTCTCTTTTTCTCTTTTTCATATCTTTTTGTATTTTTTCTTCAATGTTATTCGGTCGAACCAAAAAAACGAGAGTTTCCTTTTCCTCTGAGAAATTGGAGAACGCAGAACGTTAATCGCAGTGGTCCTTAAAATAACACTCTATTAGTCGAGGACCCTTGGTAGTAATTTCCTAAATACAACAATGAGATGGAAGGAAAGTAGAATAAAAGGAAAAGTAATAAAAGAAGGTGAATGAGAATAAGGAAAAGAAAAACGTAGTAGCTCTTGCCGGTGGTTACCGCATTTAATTTTCGTTTAGGTGGATCTCGACACGTTTGCACACGCACTCCCTTACGCATGCATAAACACACACGTTTATACGCACACAATGAAGTTGAATGCAAAACGTTTCCACTTTCCACGTCAACGAACCAAAAAGATTCTATGTACCGCAACACAAAACGAAATTTTCTCTTTCGATTTCCTCATATACCTCAGTACTCCGAAAAACTCCTACCTCACTTCCTCTCTCTATTACTACCATTTCCTCCATCGCCACCACCATCATCGTCATCATCATCACCACCACCACTACCAAAACAATTTTTCCTCGATATTGTCGATTTGTCCCCAACGGATGAAGACCTCAAAACGTTTGTTTATAAAATTACAGTCACCGAACGTGCTCCAATAAAAAATGGTACTCACCGATTCGTTCCCACGGAAAGTTTGAAAAGCAAGAAACATATGCATATAAAAATATAATATCACCGAGGCGTTAATAACTCGATGCCGTCTGTCAGATAAAATACACAATATCGTTGAATCGTTGATTGTTAGAAAAAGATCATAAAAAAAAACTAAAAAACAAAAAATACCAATAATATCGCGAGAAAAATTGGGAGAAATTTTTATATTTTCTTATAATTTTGTTTTATTTTTTTTTTTTTAATTTAAAATTTGTTTGAAAAATCGACTGATTTTTCAAAAACAGCTACGTTTTTTTTCTATGTATAGAAGTGAAAAAGAAAAATAATTGTGCTTTGTATTCCTTGACCATTAATTTATGCTGTTAATCGTGAACTACTTTGGCAGATCAACTGCTTTCTTCATAGAACTGCAGTTTTACCACCTTCTATATATTCACCATTAGAAATTTTATTTTTAGGGCTTTTTAATATGGACAATAAAGTTATTTATTTCAACAGCATCATCGAGATAATAGTTAGTTATATAGTCAAGTAATGCGTATTTGTTATTTGGATTGTCAATGAAAAATAATCGAAGAATTTCATCCTAAAAGAAAAACAAACGTTAATTAATATAACTTGAACAAATCATTTAAGCCGGTTTTGTTAATTACGAATAAAACGAAAGATAAAAATGTCATTGTTAATAGAAAGAAAAAAAACATAAAGATAAAATAAAAGTGAAAATAAAACTAAAGATAATAAAGAAACGCGTCGGTTGGAAGGAAGGGTTGGTTGGGTATAAGGTTAATCTTTTAAAGTGAGATTTTAATCGAAAAGAGAATTCAGAATGAGAATGTAGGAGAGAAACGTGGGATGCGTTTGTTCGTTGGTAAAATGTTCGTCTCTACTATATGGAGAGGTAACTCATAAGTAGTAAGTGTATACGAGTAATGGTACGAGTATGAGTAAGTTTTTACGGGAGCACTCGACCGAACTGAAAGTCGTCATAAGCGGTAACTGGAGCACTCGAAAGTATCTCGCCGGCAACCTCGAGTCGCGGAGTAACGCCCATGGATACTTAACAAGACGCTCGAGTGTTCTAAATTGTACCGCCCTACCTTACCTAGCAAGAGAGGGGTTCTCTCTTCTCATGAAGCTTCGTAAAGCTCGCATTGACTTTCCTTTCTGGGAAGCTTTCGGCTTATAATGTATATTCCCTACCTGCCTGCCTGCCTGCCTGCCTGCCTACTCTCTTCTAGGCGAACCGATTATACTTAAGTACCTGTAATTTCTCAAAGATCCTTGATAACCGGCAAAACTATGCTCGTTAATTGATCTACTCTTCTCTCTTTCTCTCTCTCTCTCTCTCTCTCTCTCTCTCTCTTTCTATTTCTCTTTTGCTCGATAATAAAGCGGAAATAACCCTCGTAAAAAAAAAACTAAAAAATAGAAAAAATAGATGAAGAAAGAAAGCGAAATACTTGATGTTCTTGCGCTTTCCGATATTATATTCTCTACTTACTTTCTTTTTTCTTTTTTTTTTTTTCGGGGATTCTCTCATTATTATTTTAATCGTTGCTCGATTTGAACGCGCTTGCTTTTCTCGCGGATTACGAGCTAAGCGAAATAACAAAGCAAACTACTACTACTACTACCATTACTACTACTCGTGCCGCGCATCAGGAAAATTCCAACGACGGAGCGATTCGACTCGATTCTCCTCGAGAAGTATTTGCCCATGGAATTTCGTGTTACGAAAAGGGTGGTCAGAAGAGGTAGGGGGGTTGGTAAGAGCGTGAAGAGTAAATTTAATAGGGGGGTACTTTGGTATGCTCGGCCAACGATGAATGGCCGTTAGATACCACCGCACACATACTAACCCATACATTCATACATATACACATATACATTTATACATACATATACATGCATATATATGTGCATATATGAGCACGTACTTGGCTCTTTTTCTTTTCCTTTCCAACGACATCGAGTAACGTACGACACGTATATATTTACGAGGTGAGATCCCACCAGACCAAAATGCAACGTCCGCATAAATCCCGATAATCGCAGCCCACTTTACGACCCATTACCGTCGTTCGTTTTCCCGCTGGTTCGTTACTTCTCGCCATCACCACTACCATCACCACCACCACTACCACTTCTACATACTATTACCAATACTTCTACTACTACCACCCACTATCATTACTCTTGCTTATATTCTGTTAACGGCGAAGGAAATTCATGCTATGTAAGCAAGAAGATCTACGAACTTTCCCCTTCAAAATTTGTATTCTCTCCCTTTCTATCTTTTTCTATTGACTATAACTGGTAATAATTTTTTTTCCATGATCTATGAACCCTCATTATTATCAAAAATTGACTTAGAAACATAAAGAAAATTCTAAAAGCATTAGTACTTTCTTGAAGGAGTTTAAACTCGAGTAGCAATTAAAAATAGATTCATAATACAAAAAGTCAACATTGAATAAAGAGAGAGAGAGAGAGAGAGAGAGAGAGAGAGAGAGAGAGAAAGAGAGTGCATTCTAAAGAAGAAACAACATCCGAACGATTTATCAACGTCGTAACGTGTTAACCAGGCCAGCCTTTTCTTCGTGAATATATTTTCTATATATACATATAATATAAGTGCTAAGTAAATAAAGCAATGTATAAGAGTATTATATCTATAATATTTAAGTAAGTAAGTAGGTAGATAATATATCAAAGTTAAAGGAAAACGACAGGAAAAAAGAAAAAGCTTTTTCTTTGGTCTTTTTTCTACTACTATACATTGATCGAAAGCAGATCATTTCGCATACGTTTTAATCGGAACGTAATTACGATCTGAGCTAATCGGATTACAACGATAATGCGATCGTCCTGTCGTGGCCGTTGGGTACACGTTGTAGGCGCATCTCGGCATGATATTACTCGCATCATCGACACGCGAAAAGCCTTCGGATATTACGCTTTCAATTTTCTCCATTTAGCCCCTAATGAAGCACCAACCTACCCACCACCAACTACGAACGAAGGGTGACATGAAGAAAGCCCTTGACACGGGTAACCAGTACTTGGGAGTCCTCCTAAGGTCCTCTTACTTGACGACTACGACAACGACAACGACAACGACAACGACAACGAAGAAGACGAGCCAAGGCAGTTTCCACCACACTACTTCGTACTTCAACTTATCTAATATACCTTCGACCCTTCCTTCCTTCCTTCCTTCCTTCCGCATCGTCGATACCACCTTTTACTCCCACGTATTCGCACCCTCAGGAATTTCTATTTTATCCAAGATACCAAAGGGGAAAAGGATCCTGTCAGAGTACCCAGTCATTCTGACGTTGACGAAAGAAAATTTTTTTTCTTTTTTTTTTTTAATTTTACGTTTAAGAATTATGCATCAAGAATGACGAAAGAGGGATAAAAGGAAGAATCATTGATAAAAAGTTATACGTAATTAAAGTTTTTCTTTGGATTAAATTATTTCTGATTAAAAAAAAATTTATTCGTTTATGTAAGTATGCATAAATATTCGTATTTAAAGGCAGCCATTAATTTTTAAGAACTTACCCTTAATATATACATATAATCTATTGTATTTTTATAGTAAGAATTTAATTGAAAGCAAACAAAAATTTATAAATAAAAATAATGTCAGTAGTAGTAATCCAATAATCAAATTTAATGTTAGTAGTTTATCTTTATCAATTTATTGTTGATCGAGCGGATAAGATAACGATAAAGGACGTTAGCTCTACTATCGGAAAGTTTTCCAAGCAGAGAGGCAGCAAGCCAGTCGAACAAAATTATCCATAATCCAAGTAACGACGTGCGAGGAATATTAAGGTTCTAGACTAGACGAGATTTCACGAATTTGCTAGAGATGTTTACGAAACGATTGAATCTGGACGCAACGAGGTGAAACTTATTAGTTGATCGAGCGTTATTTCGCATCGAATTGGTAACGATCAATTAAGAAATTAATTGAAAAACAAATCTTAATACCGGTAAAGAGAAGGTGGTGGTGGTGGAGGGAACACCAGGTGGATTTTCGTCGAAATGAGAAAAGATTTTCCGTGACTGAATAAGACACTCGGCCTTTTTCTTTTTTTTCCCCCACAAAAGAATAAGATCTGTCGGACGTGACAGCGAGTTTATTGGCCTGGATACAGATTGAAGAGAGATCCGGTTGGTCGAGACGAAAGAAAATTATCCACTTCGTCTCGCGAGTAGACTGAAACCTTCCTTTCTTCCCATCTCTTTCTTCCTACCTTCTACATTCGCGAAAAGGGAACGAACGGGGTATTCTTCTCTCGGTCCACTTCGGATATCGTTCCTTCGATACACCTGTGTTCCTACTGGATTCGAAGTTTCGATTTTCAGGGAGAACGCGTTTGGATCTTTCAGACACCTGCTAACATAATCCTACCGTCTTTCGTGCTAATCAATGAGGATTACTTTTCTTAAATAAATCGTTCTTGTTTGAGTACGAGATAAGAATAATTTATCCAATGAAATATCTTCCTTAAATATATATACTCTGAATAGAACTGTGAGAAGAAAAATCCTGGATCGGGTAACAAGGACAAGAGGAAATATTCCCTCTTGTTCCATCCTATATTCCCACTTATGACATTCACCAAGCACATAAAGTAAAATCTTTCTGACGTGGTCGTATATTTACGGTTAACACACATTTATATTCCATGACCAACCGTGGATAAAAAGTATAACATGAACGTTAACATTAATTCTTTATTATTATATTCTATATATACTTGTTCTCAACGGATGCCGCGCGCGCGCGTTCTATTTCTTTCTTATGCATCGTATAAATAAATTTGATCCTTTCTGCTAATAAAAAAAAATATGTGTGATATAAAGTTACATTGCAATCAATTAAACTTGCATTCTTTCGATGGATTTTTTTTCTGAATTGCATGATATTGAATAAAGTGAAATAAATGATTAGACTGCCAATAGCACATATATTGTAATAACAGACAGCGTTCAAGTGATTCGATTATCTTATCAATAAATGCAATATAATTTATAATCAATTAATATTTGAATATTTAAACATAAGAAAGATAAAAAGAAGATAAGCTTACGGTCCAAAATCAGTTACATACATTTGAAATATTTTATTCAATGAAATGACAAATATATGAGTTAAAAATTCTTATACAATATAATGTAAAAATGTATATATTGTAACAGTTTACACGAAAGACAATCATATCACGGAGATATATCAGATTGGATAAATTGCAAAATAGGCTTGCGTTTGTTGAATTTCCACCCCTCGTAGTTAAACGTCGAGTATATGCAGGACACGGAATCGAGGGTGACCGGACAAACGTCGAGACGAGTCGGTTCATTTGGTTCTGAAGCATGTTACTCCGCTTAAGTCGGCTTTATGCCAACTGTGTCTGACTGGCTGACATGCTATCGATTCCATTGCTATCGCTCATTAATGGGAAACAATTAGTTCACCGAGTGCCCTCGACACCGAGTACCGACCGATTAGCGCTCCGAAAACGATTACTTGACGTGCGTTTAATCGTTCCCGTTAAACTATCCTAAAAGAAAATGGTCCGAGAATATCTCTTGTCGAAAATAAATTCCACCAATACGTTATCCCGTATAATAATAATTTTATCCTGGATCGATGGATCGATCGATCGATCGATCTATCCAATATCATTTAATTCTCTCATTAATAGAGAATAATTAATCTCGTGAGTATTCTCGATAGGAAAATCGGCCCGTTAGATCGTCAGAGATAACAGCTCGCTAAAATGGATTTAATTAACCTAGTGAAAGTACCGAGAAGAGGAATTAACTCTGAACGCAGCTTTTTGTTAATATATCGTCAATGATCACTCGTAACAAGGATTTATTATAAAAATAACACACAAAAGGAACAATATATAAATGATATAGTACTCGGTTTTCCAATTGTAACGATTATAGAAAAACAAAAAGATCTTAAGATTGGTTATTTCCTTTCTTCCTTTGGAAGAGACTTATCCACCCAGTTGGCTCGCTGACGAGTTTTCTACGTTTCAAGTATAATAGAGATAATAGAAGGAGTCTGGAATAGGGATGTGCGGATGAGTGGGGGAACGTACGGAAATCAAGCAGACGTTTGTCATTAGCGGGGCGGAAACCGAGCTTAAAGTAGTCGCAACTCGGACCTACCGGAGGTAAAAGGAGGAATAAGGTTGAAGAAGGGAAGAAAAGACAGAAAAGGGTGGTAGGATGGAACGAACGGAGCGAGAGTGCACGGGTAAAGGGGTACCGAGGGGTAAGATTTAATAAAAGATTGCCTTATGCCCGTGGGTCAGGACGTACCTTCTTCTCTTCTCGACTGGTAGGGTTCATCCGGGATATATACGTTCCTAGCTAGCACCGTTCTACGATCTCTTTCCTTCTTCCTCCTCTTCCTCCTCCTCTATCTCTATCTCTATCTCTACCTCTATCTCTATCTCTATCTCTATCTTCATCTCTATCCTCTTTTTCTTCCTTTTTCTCTTCTTCTTCTATTTTCTTTTTTTTTTATTCTTGGCACACTCTTGCCTTTCTCTGTCGTCTCGGTCACCCCTATCAAGGCTGCTTTTCTGTCCAAACTTTTCTTTCTTTTTTTCTTTTTTGTTCCTTTTTCCTTTTTTTTACCCCCTGGTTTTATGAAATCACATTAGCCTCTCATGTTTTTCCTAACTAGAAACTACTCGACTACTTCCTGGCCCACATTCGACCTACGGAAATTAGATAAGGACTTTTTAACATCATCTCGCCACCTACGATGCCAGTTTTCTTATTCGATTGGAATAACCAAATCGATTGATCATCAGGCATAACGTTATTTTCTTCGTTAGATTAATTAATATTTTTTTCCTATTAATTTTTTCACAAAATTATACTTTTACGTTAGTTTGTTTGTTAATATTTTCTTAAAGAAAGAATAACGTAAGAATGGAATTTTTTTTTCGTGTAGTTTTAATTAAGAATCAACAGCACTAGCTGGTAAATGGTAACTTTCAAGATCGCGATTAAAACTACGATAATCAAAGAAATTTAAAAAAATGATCTCCTGTGGCTCCTTCGTGTATCCTTTCGAAAAAGTGTCCGCTTAACTATATATATATACCTATAGCACGGATAAAGATTTCTTAAAGTTTTGATATCGATATTAAAAGCATCGTTTTCATCCAAGGGCGGATAAACCCGAGCAACTTCGTCCCGGCTTATTAAAACCCTTATTAACCTCCTTCGCGGATGTAATCTGAAGTTCATTATTTAAAATTCACCTGGTGCAGCGATCGCATTCTCACGCGGGACGACCGCATGAAAGATTCAGTCGGGTATGGTGGCGGGAGAAATTGGCTGACATAAATTATTTCGGAATTCTCTCGGCATGGTCTACTCTAGAAACTCGGTCGATCCTTACAATTTTAAACGTTAACCCAAACATACATATGTATATGTATATACATATATATATGATATATGATATATGATATATGATATATGATATATATATATATATGATATAATACAACGCATCAAGATTTTTACGTAACAAGGGGAAACAAGTTACTCAACATTTAATCCTACCAGTAGGTAGTTTACGTATACCCATTTATATAGTAACAGGTTAAAACAACAGATCTTTAATAAAATGTTAAATTTTGTTTTGTTTTTGTTTTTCTATTTTTTATGTTATAATTAAATGCAAATAAACAGTCAATTATAAAATCATTTTTGTAATTATCATGTTCGTAAGTTAAATGAATAAGAGCAATAACATTGAATGAAGGAATTTAATTAAAAATTTTAAATTAGTCCGTGGTACATTTTAATGTTAAACGAACAAACGAACGCAATGTTTTATAATGGTCGTTTTCAAAATAACATTTGACGAGCGTCTTTTACATTTCTCCTTCATTCTCAAAGACATTATCATCGTCATAATTCAGAATAATCCAAAAAGCCGCGTAAGAAAAAGAAGAAAAAGAAGATGAAGAAGAAGATGAAGAAGAAGAAGAAGAAGATGAAAAAGAAGAAGAAGGTTCTTCGCGATTATAATCAATGCTATTGAAAGCGTAGCACGTAAAGAAAAGAGAATAAAAAAGAAAAAGAAAAAGGATAAAAAAAAGGGAAAAAAGGATAAAAGAAGGAAGAAACGTTAATCACATCTACAAAACAGTTTTCAGGTCGGCTTTAACCAGGTATACATTTTTCTCGACTGGTACACCACCGACGAGGTCTTTCCGCTTAATTTTCAAGCACTCTCGGTAGCTCAGTTCGCCTCCTTCCGCAATCTTGAAAACCGACGGCCAGGAACGACGCTTATACAAACGAAGCTTGCTACGAGGACTAAAGAAAGACAGGAAGAAAAAGAGAGAGAGAGAGAGAAAGAGAGAGAGAGAGAGTAGAAGAAAGGTCGGTTCAACCCACTTACTGTCTCTCTCTTTCTTTCTTTCTTTCTTTTTCTTCTATTCCAGTTCATGAAACTTCCCTCGTAAAATCACTGCGAAGATTTCATTACACGAACGTTTACTCGTCATCTGTTTCAAGATAATGGACTTTTCTAACGCAAGATAGATAAACAAGTAAAAGAAAAAAAAAAGAGAAATAAAAGATTTAGATAAATAAAAAACAATTTTACTTAAACATACATCAATCAGAATAATCTAAAACCAATAAAAATTTCTATTATTTTTGTTAAAACATCGGGGGCACGGGTTTGTTTTATGTAAATGATATCGCAATCGAACAATCGGTACCTGTGTTACCCGAGTATATCTATATCAAGCAAGGCTACAAGTTTATCACGATTGTCACGAAGCATGGGTGGGTAGTATATACTTTGGTAGTAGGGTAGGTAGTACTTGTCCCTCTCTCGCGTATACGTATATATATATTTATTATATGCCATATCTGAAAGCAAACAGCGTGCTTTTAAACTTGAACAAAATTACATGAAGGTTTCCTCGTATCTCGAATGTTTCCTATCGCTAAATTACTATTTTAAAATTATTTTTAAAGACAACGGATGATATATTCAGACTTTCTCTGTTATATATATATATATATATATACATATATACTTTCCTTCTTTTTCTCTTGATATCGTCCTCTTTCAAAGTTTTAATTAAAGACAAAAGATAAGAAATATCCTAGAGCAACGTTAATAACGATCCAACTAATAAGTTGGCAAGTAGAATATGCTCGGACGAAAATAATTCGTGCTTCTAAGAATCGCGTTGGTAAGTTGGATATAAATCAAAGTACATTACACCATGGTGAAGAATGAGTGGCAGTAGTAAGAGAAGAAGTGGTGGAAGGTGATTGTGGTGGTGGTGATGGTGGTGGTGGTTGTTCTTGGTTGGTTGATGGTGATGAAGAAGAATAGGGGAAAAGAGGAGAGGTAATACACAAGCAGTTATTACTGCGTGGATACACGTGCTGCGCACTCCATATAATCACGAACGTTCCTTCCTTCCCAGGAGTGCACTTTGCTCGACAAAGGAACGCATATAAGCACGCCGGCCCATAATCAAGTGCGAAGTCTCGACTAAAGGAGAGCATAAACGACGTGCATTCGAAACGCTCGGCAAGGTGTGCTTAAACCAACCCACTTCTACGTGAGCACCTTCCACTTCCACCTACGCGAATTGTACATTCTTTTTCTTCTTTCTTTTTTCTTTTCTTTTCTTTTTTTTTCGTTCCTTCTACTTTTCCTTCGCTCTCTCTTTCTCTCTTTCTCATGGTATACTAATCGTTGCGATTCGAAAAGATTTCAAGCGAACTGGCACCATCCGTCCCTCATAACGTACACTACTATACACACGGAGTAGCCATAGTCACGTCAAGAATGCTTTCGAGGAAGATTAATCACCATCAAACACGAACTTTGCCACTAGACTGCGACCTGCTGAATGTGAAGAAAGTTAAAAAGAGATGAAAAATTTCGAAGGAAAGGGGGGGAGAGAAACGACGAACGCTAACCGAAAATTCTTCTTCATCCGCGCCACGACGTATACACCGACCCCTTTTCTCTGACGACTTTCTAGATTCTCACCTTGATGGAGATATTGTGGGCTGACTAGTCGATATTGGCCACTCTGTTACTTCCATCGTCCTCGATCAATCATATCTTTAAATTAAACGATAGATCAGCCTAACCTTTACCCTCCTCCCCTACCCTGTTATCCTCTTACCACTGCTCCCGATGTATACGCGGAAATTGCGAACCTTTCGTATCAACGATACACAATTTATTTATTTCATTCTTTCTTTTTTTTGTAATTTTCTTTTTCAAGAAGGTTATTTTTTTTCTTTTTTACTTTTTATCTATTTTTTTTCCCATCGACATCTTCGTACATGTATGTATATATGTACGCGAATTCGCGAACAGTTAATTGAATTTGATAGAAAAGCGAGAGAATTTTTATTTTACGAAAAACATGTATTTTCATTTGACCAACCTAAATAAAAACTATTCGCTACAATATTGTTAAAAAAAGAAAAGTATCGGGAATGTAGTGCTATGTAAAAAGGACATAAAAAAGAGAATGAAAAAAAATAAAAAGTAAAAACAAAACAAAACAAAAAAACAAGAGAGAAAAAAAAAAGAAATAAAGTAAATATAGGTAGGTACGAGATAAGGTGGAAAGAAACGCGATAGGAAACATATTTGCGCTCTACCGAAAACCTACTCAAGAAGCTTTAAAGTACCGAGAGAACCGGATCACTTTTTTAAGGAGATGGTGCTAGTATCGATATTCGATACTTTCTATTGAGGAAACGAGAAAGCGTAAATAGTAGCACCGCCTTCGAATATAATTTTACAGCTTTTCATGATGCCACCTGGAAAGCACTTCTTTGTTCAATCTATCTATCTCTTTCTTTCCCCTTCTTCTCTCTCTTACTCTTTATATCGATCGTTTAATATCATCGACATTAGTATTCCTGTTTCGTAGCAATAGCAATTAACGATTTCAACGTTATTCTTAACCCGAATTTCGATTTTCGAGAAGAGAATTCGCGAGAGAAACGTTTCAACGAATGGTATAGCGGTGTTAACCGTTTAATCGCATATTCCAAGAGTTCTCACCCTCTTAGTTCCTTACTCACTCTCTCTCTAACTCTCTCTTCAACCCCTACAGTGCTTACGCAAGGAAGCTACGTGGCAAGGCCGATCTTGATAAGAACGGTAGTTTGTAGTCGGTACTATTAACGATAAACCAGTGCCATTTTGCAACACCGTGTTTCTAGCCATGTGACAAGCGTAGCCGTATCTAATCCAAAGGTAAGAAGTATCAGTAACAATGCCTACCATGTACATAACTTCTGCTGCCCTTGTCCGAATACATGGTTTTGAACAATGAAATGAGAAAGAGAGAAAGAGCTTATTATTAGATGGAAAGAGGAAAAGACATCTTTATCGCGAAGCGTTAACCGTTCCGGAAGCTTTATAAATTTCACGGATGTTAGACGACCCTTTTGCCGAAATTAATTAAAATCTAGCACAATTATAATAATAATAATCACCTATGTTCCTTGATCTCGTATTATCGCGCGAACTTTTCGCTTTATTCCTTGAAATTCCTAGAAATTCCCTAGAGAGAGAGAGAGAGAGAAAAGGCACGCGAATCTCTCAACTCGAGCAAATCAAAAAATACCTAAAGAAAGAAAGAGAGAGAGAGAAAGTGTTAGAGACACATCGAAGAAGCAAGAAAGATAAAAACTACGAGGAGATAAAAAACGATCGCGAAAAAGCTCGCGAGAATGGAAATCGTCCGTGAAAAGGGGACGATTTATTAAAAGTGCATTCTCATTGTCACCAGAACTAGCTGACTCAACGGCGACGCGTTTTCGCATGCTGGGTTTGATGCTCACACTTTTAAATCTTCAATGCGCGTGTTTAAGTTCTCTTAAATAGGTATATATGCGTGTGTGCATGTGCACTTGTGTGTCAGTTTTACAAGGAAACCAATTCCAATATAAGTACGAGTACTACACTTTAGCATTTGTCGTTTRTGTATGTATGCAAGCGCATAGAAGGACGCAAAGGAAAGTGGCTCAGTCGCGAACTCTAATCGCATCTAATGAGTGGAACACTACGTCAGCGAAGATTAAAACCGACCGCTTACAAACGTGGCTAAAAGCAACGACCGTGCAGTCGTTTTAAAAATTCCCACGACCACGACCACTATTACCACCACCACGTGTGCCGCCTCCGGGAATCAAAATAATGTAGTATTTTTCTAACCATTCGAGTACGTCTTTCTCTTTAACTAACATAATTTTCTTCTTGCGTTTAACGTGAAAAAGCTTATAGAAAAACTTGTACGTTTCGTTTGGTTATACTTACGAGAAAATGTTATCATTTCGTCAAAACGATAATAAAATTTTCGAAGAAATAAACGCAAAACAACAAAATAATTTGATTCGTTAATTTTTCTCTCTCTTTGAAATGCACTCGCATTTTCAAATCAATTAAATTCTATCTCCTATCTTATAATTATATTAATATGAAAAACAAAAAATATTCTTACGTATACATGAATGTATGCAGGTCGTATATATTTAAACTAGCGTATCGAATATACGAAATTACGTTTATGATCTGCAGTTCATTGGTAAATATATTATACCAACTATCCATCGATCATTAACTATTCGCCGAATTAATTAGACAATGTGCATACGGTCATTATAAATGAAAAACTAATGACGCGGTTGAGCGATCCGTGTACTGCTCTCGCTTTAACGCCTCGCTGGAAATAACCCGGTTGTTTCGGGTATGAATAACCCACAACGAGGTTTAAAACGGACAGGAGAGAACCAGGGCCATGAAATTAACCGTAAACCAAATAAGAATACACATCGACGATTCGTCGTTAATTTGTTGCGCCAATTCTATCTATCTACCTATCCATCTATCCATCCATCCATCTATCCATCCATCCATCCATCCAACCAACCATCCATCCATCCATCCATCTATCCATCTATCCACCTCTCTCTCTCTCTCTCTCTCTCTCTCTCTCTCATATGCACACTTTCTCTCTTTCTCTATTTCTCGTTTCGAAAATTCATTTGTCAAGAGAATTCCGTGCACTCGCGCGCTGTAAATCTGCCAACGGGAATGTAATCGAATCTATTCGAGCGCGAGCGGACGAAATCTCGCGTCCGAACAGCAATTTTATCGTCTGGCCGAACGAGCGAACGAACGAACCAACGAACGAACGAACGAACGACGACGACCAGTCGGGGGGCCTATCGAAATATCTTCGATGATTCCTGTTGCGAAACTAAAAGCCGCGATTTTCCATTGCCAAGTATTGAAAGCACGTTTCTACGTTAAATTCGTTCGTCCTTCACAAACAGGGAAAATGATCCGATCTATCGATTCGGAATCTCGAAATATACATAGTTATTACAAATGCATTAGCGTGACGGAGTATTACCTAAAGGTATTGAATGACATTCAAAGCGACTATTATTCGACTAAGGTCATACATGCATATATATATTCCTATACATAGGCATATACTTTTGAGGATTTCCCAACAGAGACATGTATAGAAACGAAACCACGCGTCGTGATGAGGGAGCATCGATTAAATGAACCGTATTCGAATGTTCAAAACCAAACGGCATATCGGCTTCGAAAACGGACTAATTGGAACAACTGGAAACTCTTTCTAATCGAAATTTTGACATATTTAAAATGTTACTTTATCCACTTATTTTTATTTATATATATATACTAGCTATGCACCGCCACGCGTTGCTATGATTTTGTTATAAAATGTTGATTTAATATAATTCTAAGGTATTTAGTACATTATAATAACACACAAAATAATACTACAATTAGAATGGAATACAAAAAATAATAATACTCGAAAAAATATAAAAAGTAAGGTTAGTTGTGTCATATGTAAATCTGAAAAAATAAAACGTATGATGTGAATATATCGAAATAATTGAATTGCAATACAGCGCCATCTATTAAAAAATTACAGTACTTAAAGACTTAAATAACCTTTAAATAATAAATCTTTAAATTAACAATAAAAAATAAAATTAATTGTGATAAAAACTATCCTATGTACTAAGTTGAAAAAAATCACACAAAATATAACAAATTTCATTAAGATCGGTTCAGTAGTTCTAAAGTTCATTGGAAATCAACAATGTGACACACTAAATTTTTATATATAAAGATATATACTTTTTTGTCGTCTTCCTTTCTTTTTTCGTACCGTTTTTTGTGTCTTCTTCCGTGTTATTATTTTCGTCACAATATTATTAGATTATTGTCTACCAGGTACAATTTATATTTACAATATAACAGGATATATATATGAAAGTATACAGGATGAGTCCGAACGGGAGTTATAATCAGATTGAGGGTGATTCTACGTGTAAAAATAAATTGAAAAAAGGGAGTATTATTTTTTCATTTCCAGGAAAAATCATGTTTGCAAATTTTAAATTTAAATACCTTCTGTTACTACACCTGATTTATATTTATCATGTAGGAAATCTAACTCAATCAATTTCAACACAAATTTGGAAATCGTTGAGCTATTTTCTTTGCATAATTGTTCACAGCTCGACAGACAAAAACAAACTGAACGAAGGAAAAATAAGACACGCGGGCGTAAACCAAATGTAAACATTAAAAAGGATATTAAATACGAAATTGTAAATAAAAGAAATACTTTTTAACTAATAAATAATTAAAAACAATCCAATGTACAAATATTCAACAAAATTATCGAACGAGATTTTCCTCAAAAAAAAAAAGAGGACTATCCGTAATGTTACTCTTTTTATTCGAATAATTTTAATATGTATAAAATAATCCCTCGCTCGAATAAATTTTGCAAATAATTATATTTACAATTGGTATATTAAATTATCGTTTTCATTCGTTCACATTTTATTGATTATTTTTTATCAACAAAATAATTATAAGTTTAATATTAATCCGAAGTTTAAATGATAACATTGTATATACAATATATCGTCTATATTCAATCTAAAGTAACTAATTAACATTTATGCTAATCCGAGTTTATCGTTCGTCAAACAAATTTTTAATGAGACATATTAGGTTTGAAAAAAGTATTCTTTCTGTTGTAAATACTTTCGTATACAACAGTAGATACTTTTTATGAAATAATAATTAATAATTTGAACTTTTTTTTCTAAAATGTTAAGCAATATAAGTTACATATATTTATATATATATACATATAATATATAAATTTTATTTAAAAATACGAAAAATAAAAAACAAGGAATTCGTCTATAAAGTATTAAGTTCTCTTTCGAGAAAAGGCTTCGATGGAAAAGCCAAGACGAGAATTCACTTCCTCGTTTCCGAAGAAATTGAAACTTAGATGAATGGAGTGCACGTTGGCCAGCTCGTTCGTGAACCGAATGGAACGCTATAAGTCGTTGCCTTGAAGCTTAGATCGCACGAAAGTATGCTACGAAGATATTTAACCGAACGAGAGCTTTAACAGCAAGCTAGAATCGTTAAGCTACATTGGTATAAAAGTATACGTTTACTTTTTTATACTCTTTTCGAAACTTAGAGACGAAGCTTTTCCTTGTATAGTTGAGCTTTTATGCAGCTGAATGACCCGAACATTACGCGTTCTTGGCTATTATCAGAAGATCAAGCAAGGAAAAACCTTAAGTATAGCTAACGAAAATGTGACCGATTCACGTTTCGAGTTAACGTTTTTTTTTTCATCGTTTCTCTCTTCTCTCTTTCGCATAAATTTTTATTACTATCTTTGTGCGTGTGTGTATGTTTTTTTTTTGTTATACTTTTATCTAAACACATATACAACTGTACCTCGATTTATGCGAACTTTTTATACGCGGACAGAGAATGTATTTTATGTATGTTAGCCCTATACGTCGAACGTACCCAATCGAAATATCACTAGAGCTGTAAAATAACACGTATTAAAAATTAAAATGAAAAATGACCAAGAATAAAATTTATTTTAGTTTTTTTTTCTTTTATTCTTTTTTTCTTTTTTCATGAATTTTAAACTGTTTTTTGTTCTGTACAAATATGTGAGATAAATATTTTTTTTGTTTTGTTTAAACTTGTATTGACTTTTTCTTCTTTTTTGTTTTTTTTATTAGTATTTTCTCTTTTGGATCGGTGAACTTTATTTATGGTGCGTTTTCTAACACGTTAAAAAAAGCGCATAGAACGTATAGAAGCGTATTGAGATTTTGTTAACGATGTTTAAAATGTTATCTTATGTTCATTTTGTGCTTCAAATAAATATATATATATATATATATATATATATATTTTTTTTTAATTTCTACAATTTTGCTTTTAAAAAGAAAAGGAATTTACGTAAGTAGATAAAATTATGTAAGAAGCTATTATCAGGTGACAACGCATTATGAGAGTTCAGTTTTACCACTTTGTCACATAAATATAATATTTCTAGTTGATAATTATGCATTTATATATCATATTTTTAAAAAATATATATTACTTGCACTCTTTCATTTTCAGTAACTTTTTCAGTCGCTGCAATTGCTAACATAAATCGATGAAATATCAAATACACGTAAGAAACTTTAGCACGTAAAGATAAAATGTAAAAAATAGAATAAGATCAAGAAAGTACGCCGCTTTATCGAGGAATAATAAACTAGGCTCGATCGTAGATACGAGAATCAGTTTCTACATCACTAAGATCGTTCCTTTTCCAAAGTGGATTACTCCGATTCTAGGCCGAGCGTAATTAAGGATTGTCTCATAAATTTACCCTCTACCACAACGATCGATCGGTATCGAATAAGAGAAATAACCAATATAGAGGTAGGGCCACCCATGGCTTTTCCATTGAACACATTCAACACTCTCATAGAAATTCATCGAGAAATTCTCTTCTTCGACATGATGAAAAATAAAATAAAAGAGGGGGATTTTAAAGTGTCAATTACGTATCTTGTTACGATCAATTCAAAATTCTCTCTCTTACTCTCACTTTCTCTCTCTCTCTCTCTTTCTCTCACATACATGCCAAAAGGAATATTAAATTTCGTAAAATCGAGGAGCATTCGTAATCGAGCATTAACGTCGAAATAATCGAATTTCAGTTGAAATAAACGAATAAAAATGTATATAAAACTGGGATATAACATCGAAATACTTTTATACAGAAAAATACGTATCGAGTATCAATAAAAATTTTGTAATTTAATCTTCTTCATCCTGCATCTTGACTGCCTTGAAGAGAGAAAAAAAATATGTTTTTCGTTGATTAATGAAATTTGCTGGAAAAAAAAACACACCCAAAAAAATCAACTAAACCAAAAAGAAGAAAGAAATAAATAATATAAAAAAAAAGAAAAATCAAATTACAAATAAATCGTATAATAAGTAATTATAACGATTCGTACTTTCGTACCGTAAAATACCGTTATCGGTTAGACGACGACAACGACCGATGGAATCCGTTGAGGAGACTGCTGAAGTGTTCGAATTCGATAGTATAACCAAATGATTTCAGTACCTCTCTTAAACGAGAATCGTCATGGGACGTTGTTAGAACGCATCGCATATACGGGTTTCACGTAACGTGCGTTCTCAATGCGAGCCGCGAGATATCGCGGCATAGGTGGCTCGCACGACCGCCACCGATCCTGACGGTATTTGCGGAATGTAATTCACCAAAGACAATACCTCGTAGGATAACCAACGCCGATGGTTCTGCTTCGCACGCATGCCACGCGTCGAAAATTTCTCAGCAAATTAATACGCCTACCCTTCCACCTAGTAGAAGAGATATACGAATATTTCAAAGAATAAAACTAACGATATTATTATATTATTAGAAGAATAAGAAAAATAAATATAATTATTACAGTTCTATTCATAATTTTCATTTATCGGTACGTATCTCTTTATACGTTGAAATGTAAAATTGTTAATTAACGATAAAAATATTATATTACCGGAAAATTAACCCTAAATGACAACTATAGTTGACCTGAGTTGAACGATTTATCAACGACGACTATTTTCAACAGATTGTATCAAATTTTATTACGATAAAACACATTAACTTATAATAACTTTTCGTTAATATTGATTTTTATGATATTTCTTGATAAACTGTTGTTTGAGATATAATTTTTCAGTACAATTCGGTATCACATTGACGTAAAGTTAATACGGTTTCACGAATATGCGAATCTTTGAGAAAATACGACTGACGATAGTAAAACATAAAACATTCGTTCTACTGAAAATTCGCATGTATAAAGTATCTTTATTCTTAACATAGGAAATTATTAATTGAAAAAAAAGAGGGGTAGAATTTATGCATGATTTGAAATTTACTAAAAAAGAAAGAAAGAGAGTGTTCAAGTAGAAAACTGGAAAACAAGAAGATGTGAATACGATCGTATCTAAAGTATATATATACATTTATATATATATACTATATGTATATAGAATACATATATACATATATGCATGCATACATACAGAGTTTACGTACGTAAACACTTTGCGCGCAAACAGGAGTCGAAGGAATCGTGCGAGATAAGTGAGGCTACGATAAAGAAGCGGAATAAAGGAAGGAATGAAAAAAAAAAAAAAAACAGTTTAGATGCTCGAACAAGCGAGGATACAGGTGCTCGCGTTCGCGGCACGTACGATCAAGAAAAAAAAAAAAAAAAAAAAAACAGTTTAGATGCTCGAACAAGCGAGGATACAGGTGCTCGCGTTCGCGGCACGTACGATCAAGAAAGAAGTAGCTAACTTTTTCTCTCTTTCTTTCTTCGTCTCCAAGTCGTACATATGTAGTCATAAGAAAGAGATAGAGGAGAAATAGAGAAATGCGAAAGATAAAGATAGAGATAGGGATAGAGAAAGAGACAGACAGAGAGAGAGAGAGAGAGAGAGAGAAAGAGAGAGTGGAACGATCGTAGTGGCATACGTATGCTCACCTGGGGAATACCGCACAGAAGCATAGTAGGTAAAAGAATGTGTATACGTGTGAGAAAAAGAAAAAAGAGAAAGAAAGATAGAGAGAGAGAGAGAGGAGAGAGAGAAGAAAATAGAAGAGGAAATAGAAGAGAGAAGAAAGTATGCGTAAGACAGGGGGTACGTGTGTGCACGGATGCTTTACATAATATCTTTGCCATTGTAAAATGCAAAGCACTAGACGGGAAGTCCCGCTGAGCCAGCTTTTCCTTCCGCCGTGTTCGCACTCTCGCTGTATAGGCTAAATGTGTACGGTATAGCGAGACGAAGGAAATAAAGAGAAAGAGAAAGAGAGAAACAGAGATAGATAGATAGACAGATAGAGAAAGAGAGAAAGAGAGAGAAATAGAGAGAAGAGGCGCCTCGAAAGCAGGTTTTTGTCTTCTCATGTAAATCGCGACGCAACCCCGGCCGATTGAGGGCTTAAGCACATATTTTTGTATTCGTCCCTGACAGCAGAGTGAACCCTCTTGCTCGATTTCATGGCATTTCCCCCTTTGCGCATCCTAAAGCGTTTAGCGCTCTCGAAAGCGCTTTTCATCGAACGAGTATCTCGTCCAAAGATCCGTTCCAATGAATTTCTCACTACATTTCATACAAAGAGAGAAAGAGAAAGAGAAAAGTTACATCTCTCGAGTATCCGTGAATTTATCGAACGATCATTATACAAGAATACTATTAAACAAAATTTTACTTATAAATACAATGATAAAATATTCGACAATGATTTCGTTACAATAATATTTCGAATAAATGCGTCTACAAAATAGTAATTCTGTTAGAAAAAATAATCCCTTCCAAAAATGTATTAGTAATGGAAAGTACTTATATTTCAATTATTATTACCACAATTATTATTATTATTATTATTATTATTATTATTATTATTATTATTATTATTATTATTATTATTNTATTTCAATTATTATTACCACAATTATTATTATTATTATTATTATTATTATTATTATTATTATTATTATTATTATTATTATTATTATTCATATATAAATATAATGATATAAAATACAAAATAATGACGTAAGTAAAAAATGGAACAAATTAATCGGCACTTTATTTATTAGTACAAATACACAGTTGGCAAAATACGACAAAACGTTATTTTGTAATTGGCTCGTATCGCAAGACATCGTTGCTGCTCGTTTATCAAATGAAAATATTTTTCTTGCATTTCTTGCGAACCCGTCCCCACCCCACCCCCTCAATCGTAAACCAAATTACTGGCTATACAAGATTTAACTGTATTCAACATATATAGGTATATGTATATATGTAGAGAGTAAGGTTTGAAAAGTAGAAACGTTTTAAATGGTTGGTCTTGTAATTGAATTAAACGCCGATGCTCTATAATCCGAACAAAACAATTTCGACGACATAGAGGAGGAACCTCTCTCTCTCCCTCTTTCTCTCTCTTTGGAATGCATTGCATTCGATTAACTATCGGGAGATATGATCTTCGCGTGTAGCGCATACGTGGAAAGATTAATGGCCGTGAGCGTTTTCGTGCAAATACGTGAGCTCACGAGCGCGCGAAAGCACAGGGTTTTCAGTTGAACCGGTACGGCGTCCGGGCCACGTCGATAGGATTAAAAAATTCAACGAACTCGACAACGACAACGACGACGACTATGACTACAACTACGACGAGAGATATATTCTGCCTGTGATAATGCTCCAACGAGAATATGTGTGTATGCATGTGTATGTGTGAGAAAGAGAGAGACGTTAGTGGAAGCCGTTAACAACGGAGACCACTTTCTCTTATTCTCTTACATGTAGCTACGTTGTAATAATAATTTAAAGACTAATATTGTATATCCCTAGCGAGCATCTCGAGTATATACATCCAAGATTTTCAACTAGCATGAATCTTCTTTATCTTGCTCTCTCTCGCTCTCTCTTTCTCTCTTTTCATCTCTTGAATTTATGTCTTTAAACGCTTACAATTTTCAACGTTGAGAAAAAATAAAGAAAAATTTTTTTAAAATTTCGTATGAAGGATAAATTAAATATAGTTTCTATAATTTATATATATATATATACTTTTAAGAATATGTATAAATTCATCGTTTCTAAAATATTAGTTAATAAACTATAATTTCACATCATTTTATTTCAAATTGATAGGTGTACGAATACTTTCTACACCCATTGTATATATACAATATATATATATACAATATAATATATATATAATATATATATTATTCTTATTTCAAACTACTTACAAGAGAATTCGTATATAAATCATAATGTAAACACATCACGTGAAACTTCTAACTAAACAAAAAATTATATATATATACTAAAATACTCCGGCCACGCGTTGCTGCGGCTTTGTTATAAAACGTTGATTTAATATAATTCTAAACTATTTAATAAAGTCAAATCAATATTCACTAATAATATCTGAGACTTCAAATTAAGCATAAAACGACATAAAATTCTTAATATATATAATATATAATATATAAATAACAACACACAAAATAATACCATAATTAGAATGGAGTTCTTAAAATAATAACACACGAAAAAATATAAAAAGCAAGATTAAATATGTTATATGAAAATCTGAAAAAAAAAAACGTATGACGTGAATATATCGAAATAATTGAATTGTAATACAGCGCCATCTACTGAAAACTTATAGAACCTAGAGACCTAGATAACCTCTAAATAATAAATCCTTAAATTAGCAATAAAAAATAAAAAATAATCGCAATAAAAACTGTCCTATATTCTGAATTGGAAAAAATCATACAAAATAAAAAAAAATTTCATTAAGATCGGTTCAGTAGTTTTGAAGCTCATTGGAAATTAAAATGTGACACACTAAATTTTTATATATAAAGATATAGTTTTATTATTTATTATAGTATACGTTTTCTTTTTCTTTCTCTCATTCACGATCTAATCACGTAAAAAAAGAATATTATAATATGTTTGTTCTTTTTTACAGAACAATAGACACTTCAATTATAATAGTAACCATCGATATTTCTATATATCAACGTGAATGCATACATCATCTTTCATAGATCCTTTGCTACGTGAGCTATCTGTAATGTAAACCAAAAGTCACAACGCGATGATCTTTCGTATGATAGAACCACTATGTCTGACCCGATCCGTGATCATGTTTGAGAAAGCTTGACTTTGATCGTATCTCCCGTTTAATTCGATACTATTGTACTTGTATACATATATGTATGTATTATATATGTACATGATATATAATATGTAATATGTAATATATACTCGAAATGTGTATCGGAATAATTATTTCTACTTAAGTAGTATTAAACATTATTTTGTAAAATAATTTTGCATATTAATAAAACTGTAATTAACATAAATTTCAATATAATATATAATTTTGTTTTTTAAAATTTTCAAATAAATTTCCAAAATATAATATTTCACTAATTTGCAGTCATTAAATTTAAAAAAAAAAAATAAATTATCAATCCTTGTATCTTTGATTTCGATATTATATGAACGAAGTCATATTAGAACAAAATTTTATTAAAACAAGGTATTTATACAATAAATGCACGATCACATTTGAGAATTAAAATTAATTATTCTAAAACATCCTTTAAAGATATAATATTTATGAATAATATCAATCGTAAAAGCTGAAGAAACGTAAAGAGCTCTCTCTTGACGTATCTTACTCTTGACGTCCTCTCGTAATATAGAAGTAGTAGTATAGTTCAACGTATGATCCGTCTTACTCTCTCGATGTCTTTGACGACAGAGGGAAGAGCTAATTGAAGTCACGAGACTCGGATCGTACGAGTTTGGTAAGTCTTGCGATGTCAAATCTCTCTCTCTCTCTCTCTCTCTCTCTCTCTCTATCTATCTATCTATCTATATCTCTCTTCCCTGTTCACAGTAAGATTCTACTCTCCTGTGGATCTAACATCGAATCTTAAAAGGGTTCTCTCCCTTCTACGCACGAACTTGCGTATGCGTATTACCAACTTTGCATACGAAGTAGAATCTATAGTTGGACCCAGAGATTTCGTTATCATCATTATTACCATTATTACCATCATACTTTATCGCGTTTCCTCTGATATACCAATCGTGTTGATAACGTAAGAAATAAAGGAGAAAAGAAAAAATAGAAGGAAAATAAAGTGTGTTACATGGCATGTTCAAAGAGTACCAAGAATTCTATATGAGTTTGTTTCTGAAACGGTAAATAACTTTGAAATTTATATGTTGAAATATACTCTTATGTTGGAAGTGTTGTTAGGTCGAAAGTTTGAATGTTTCTCTGAGGATTTTGGAAAAAGGAAAACTAAGTAAATGGTGGAGTTTGTTTAGGGATTTAGTGGGGGGAGGGGGCAGGCGGGGGTGTTAGAAAAGGATTTGCAAGAGGCAAGAAAATTTTAAGTGGAAATAGGAAGGGTTCCTGTAAAGAAGAAGGAATGTTACAATAATAATGATAATAATGTTAGTACTGGTTGCAATAGTAGAAGAGGAAGGATGGCAAGGATAGTGTAACATAAAGATATTAAAAAGAAAGAAGCAAAAAGACGAATTATTTATATGCATACATACATATAATACGTCGAGTTGTTACAAGGCGTTGACAAGACACGCATATGGGAAACTTGAATTTTCATCATTCCCTAACATAGCACTTTCCCTGACGTATATTTTCGAGACAAGAGACAAGCTCGAGTCGCAACACACTAAAGATATTTCCACGTTAGTGTTTCTCACTTTGGACAAGGGGAACAGATGACGTTTTCAGCCAGACGACATTTTAACCGTCCATTCCACGTATCAGTGTCAGGCCAAACCGAATATGGTAAAAGGTAATGTTTGCTTACATTCAAGTTAATAATACATACATGCGTATTTCCTTTTAATACCATAATTTAACTCATCAGTTTATGCTTACAATAAAAGCAATTTCAGCATTTGCTTCACTTTAAGCTTTCTGTTTTGCTTCATAGTCTACCAAAGAGTAGTAGAGAATTTAACTTGAAATAACCGAAGCATATTAGTCGTATAAACACGTAAACATGCGAATAAACGTACAAACGTTAACTATCATGCCAATTAAAATGATTCGCGAAATACACAGTAAATTTAGAAAAGAACAGTCTATCTATTGGATGCGTATCTATAACAGTGTATCTCGTTATTCAGTTGAACCAGATGACCGATAGTATAACAGTCGTAATATTCGCATACTTGCACACAAGTACTGTAAATATCTTTTTATCTCTATATTCGCAATAGAACCTTTTTAAAGATACACGTGTTTTTACGAAATAATTAGCACCCTTTAATACAAACGAAATAACATGTTCTATATAAAAAGAAGAACAAAACTGATTGTTTGTTTTCCATACCGTGGATAAACTTAATTGAAACTTTTATTTTATTATATCGTTCGTGCAGCTAATATTCAATTTTGTTAAATATAATTTTTACGGCTTTGTCATACTTTTCCCTAAATAAATTTGTAAGAGAATTTATTATGAAAAAATAATTGGCTCTTATACATGCATCATAAATATCTGTATTAATTATTATTAAATCATCTTTCGTTTTATCTTACAATTAGAATAAAAAAGACAAGTATTAAGAAAACGAGTTAGATAGATACGATAAAATGTTCGATTCGACCTGAATGACTAAAGACGCATGAATGTTTGATTAGTGAGTTATCGTTAAAACTCTTTTCGAATCGTATCACATTCAATTTATATTCTCCATTGGATTTATTATTTATTCATGATCGTTAATAATTAATCAAAATATCGCGAACTCGAGATTAACTTTAAAAAACGTCTAATTTGGAAAATAGATAGATAGATAGATAGATAGATAGATAGATAGATAGATAGATAGATAGATAGATAGATAGATAGA
>NW_015148977.1:3521026-3555086 GCF_001465965.1 Polistes dominula
TAGATAGATAGATAGATAGATAGATAGATAGATAGATAGATAGATAGATAGATAGATAGATAGATAGATAGATAGATAGATAGGTAGATAGATAAAGAAGAAGAGAGAAAGAGAGAGAGAGAAAAACACTTAAAAATAAAAATCAAAACTAGTACCTACGAATAAATTGCGTATATTTGATCGATGAACGAATGGTAGAAAATCAAGTTTTGAAAAGTGCTCGCGTATCGAGTGTCGTAGTCGTGCAACCAGACGAAAGCAGAACCGGGCGTTGAACGGAATTGATTTGACGTTTCAATGGACGATCCTTTCGGGTCAAAGGGTCAGAATCTACTGGCACGATAAGCCTCTATATCGAGCATAAGTAAACACGTTCGCATACGTAACAATATCCTGGATGTACACGAATAGAAAAAGGGATGGGGAAAAGGGGGAGGGCGCATATAGGAACATAAACGCACGCACGAATGCACGAACGCACACATACACGCGCGCGCGCACACAGAATAATACATTTTGGATTTACAGATTACCTACGTAATTGGCGGATAGAGAGGATTTATGGCATTTGATGAATATACCGATTTACATTACGTTTACCTTCAACGTGCCAGAATAATCGGTTAGCTTCCTATTTCCGTTATATCGAATACATTTGTTCGTTTTGTATCATTTCTTGATTTGCTCTTTTCTATTTTTATCATTAAACACAATCTTAAACAACAACGTCTTCGTTAAATCATTGAAAAGAGATCGTTATTCGAAGAAAGTATATAAAAAGCTCGTTTGTCGTTCTCCCCTGTTTTGGGGCTATTTCCCTTTTTAGGGGGAAAAAGAAATGAGAAGATAAGAAAGAAAGATAGTGAAGTAAGTGGTAATATGCGTATAATCATACTTATCGATAATGATTGATGTGATGTATATTCGCTTATAATATGATTGACTCAAATAGATTCAACGAGATAAATCATTTATGTATTCATACGTTTCACGTAATAGCTATTGACGATATATGGATTAGTTTTCATAATTTATAGAACATTGCTATTATATTATTTATATAGACTGAAATATAAATGGTATTAATCGAATAAATAAATTGACGTTAAGATAGATAATCATTTTTAACTCTTATAAATTTTATTAATGAAAAATGTTCACTTAGTTAATTAGGAATGAATCTAAAAACTCGATAAACGAGGATTGCGTTCCAGATAATTTAGCAACGTCGATATACTGATGCAAGATTCTCAAACGATCTTCCTTTAGAAGCTTGCTCGAAATCCGTCACGATGAGAGGAAAACAAAGGATCGAGAAAGATGTGTCTCGGTGATACGCAAGCATTACTCGAAACACGTATGCACACAATACACCTATAAACACATAGTATGCAGTAGGATTCGCGATGCAACTTACGTCATTAGTCCGCACTACCTATGCATTTGCATGGGCTTGGCACCGTTCGTTCCCACCGGCGATGTACTCGTGAAATGCCGAATGTAGGTTAAACAGGATATCTAGAGGTAGATCGTGTATTTGTCTTACGCACGCATTATATCGTGCTGCGTTCGCCACATTAATTTCTCCGCAAACGCGTTCCCGATTATCAATCGTAATAATTCGTACATTTGAATGACTTGACTAATACCAAGGTTGCGATCCACGATTCATGTATGAGTAAAGTCAATTATAAGCTTTATTTTTTCAAATACTTTCCTTTATATATATCTTTCTTGTTACAATCATAATGGAAACGTAGAAATCGCAATCGCAAAGTACTTAATAATATCTATACAACGATACACATTTAACCGATAAATGCATAAAGGTAAATCGAATTTTACAGAGCCGGTTTTGAGGTCAGGTCAATTCGGGATAACGCGGCCGGTAACAAGATGCGATGGTATAAGCAAGTATTATCCGTGAGTGTAATTCCGATCGGCACGATATAAATCTCGATTACGGGCCGGATTACCGACGTTTGCAAATATAGACGCGCTAGCAGTACAAATTGTATATTACCCTTTACCCTCCACCTTCCTATACTTCTACCCCTACCCCTTACCACTTTTCTCTCTTTCTCTCTTCCATTCAGTCCATAGCACATAGAAATTACGATGTAAACTGCGGATCCTTAATGCCGTTCGATATTTGCCAACAAGCCGTGTAAAATCGTACAACCGAAAAATTGGCTTTCCCTATAATCCCCAATTTATGTGATATTTTTTAAGTTGAATTTCGTTGATCCTCGATGATCAATTGATCGATGATAATTTGTCATTTTCATCGAATTAATTAAATCAGAATCAAAATATATTTTCGTTCGAATTTCTAAAAATTGTAAAATACACGCTGTATAACACATTTCACGGTGCATTTAATTCCACCGATTTGAATTATTTTCGGTTCTTATTGAAAAATTAGCTCTACATGTAACTCAAAATAGATATGAAATTTAAAAGTTAAATTTTGCCAATCCTTCTAAAATAATTCGTCATTTTCGCGATTAGTTCGACCCAAATCGAAATCCTTTTGTTAAAATTTGCAGAAATGGTAGAACACGCTATCCCTTGCACGGTGCACTTACATTCGTTCGATTTTAATCAAGCTCGCCGCATAATCTCAGGCTAAAACGTATTGACATCGAATTTACTGAAAGGAATAGCTTGAGGGAGTTCGCGAGTTTCACCGCGGAGGATCGATAACGAGCGAGAGAACGAACTAGAAAGAAAGAAAGCAAGAAAGAGAAAAAGAGGGAGAGAGAAAAAGAGAAGGACAAAAATGAGTCTGCGGTACGCAAAGCGGAGCCAAAAGATTCTATCTTTGGAATCGACGTCGAATCGTGTTTTTGGAACACGGCGTGGTTAGAACGGCGCCGGATAGAATCCGTTGAAAGTCGTTTCGAATGTATACACTTCGGTTCGTCGCACGTGACTTCGTTGACGTTCGTTCGTCCGAGTAGAGTTTTCCCTTGGCAAACCCAAAATCCCACACGGAAACGCACAATCGACACACATAAACGCAACGAGAGCACAAATTTTCAATTTTCCACATCAAATTTTGCGAGATTACAAATTTACCTTGATCGTTTTCTCTTTCTCCATTCGTACTTTCCCGCACGAAAGAAGAAAATAAAATTACAAGAATAATACTAACTCGTTAAATTAGCTTAATCTATCGAGTTGCTTTCAGTAGAACAACCATATAAAAGAGTCTCCATAAGGTTCCATTCTATGTGTATATTCCCCTACTGTAGTAGACGGGGTTGAAGAAAAGAAAGAAATAAAGAAACCAAGAAAAATAAAATATAAAAGAAAATAAAAGAAAGAAAGAAAGAAAGAAAACAAGTCGAAACATTCCAAGTCTATGCGATTTTTTTTTATGAGATTTCTGGTCTCCCACGGAGCAAAGCAATGTCAGAGAGAAACCGAAGAGAACTTGCTTGGTGCAGACGTCAAAGCTCCTTCTACTTTCCCGCAGGATAGCTGGTAAGTGTTGAAGAAGGTTGCTTATGAGAAGACGAAGAAAGAACGAAGACACAAAATAAAAAGAGAGAAAGAAGAAGGTAAGAAAAGGGTAAACGAAGAAAGGTATCTAAGGAAGGTCCAGGAAGTAGTGGCGTCTCTCAAGTCTTATTCTATCTTTTCTGTTACCTTCTCTCTCTTATTTCTCCTTCTTTCATACTCGTAACTCTTCTTTGCTACTTCAAGACTATACCAAGGTACCACTTCACTGTACTCTCTCTCTCTCTCTCTCTCTCACTCCTTCCATCTTTGGATTTCCAAGTCTCTCAAAGCTTCCAACTCTCGTCTCATCGTCATCTTCATACTTCTTCCGACTTAGCAGGTACCTACCTACCTATCTGTCTACCTCTCTCTTTCTCACCCCCTTACTCTCAAACATATCTGTATTTAACAATTCACCCTCTTTCATTAGAATTAATGATGACATCGTTACCAATCGACCAACGTGCTCATACGCTATCGGCTACTATTAGTACTATAACGGTAGTGTATTTCGCGAACAAGTTCGCCGGATCAATTTGTCAGTTAATTTAATAAATGCATCTATCATTGACATATAATTAAAATTACAACGGCGGTCGGGGAGTATACACACAATTAGCGACGAATATCCGCATATCGATCGTTAACGCGTTGCGTTAATTTACCTTCGATTCAATGTACGTCGCGAACAGTAAAAGAGAAAGAGAAAGAGAGAGTGGGAGAGTCGCTGTTATTGAATTTACGTCAGCAGAAAGGTATTCGAAGAAGAGTACCAAACAGATATCCGTCGACATCGATGGATCGATGATTTATAGTTTAATTGAAAAACAATTTATATATATATAATAATAATAAAATATAAACTCTTTTCCCAATTGATTTCTTTCATCTTTCATCTTATTTATATTATTCTTTGACTTTGTAGTATACTAATTAAACGTCTAATAAAAAGTATAACCGTAAAAACGTCTAATAAAAAGAAAAATCTTCTTACTATTTTTTTTGTCCATAAATTATATCGTGGATTCTTATTATTAGACTAGAGTTCTGCTAATTATGTTCGCTCGAGACGATTAATTTCTTGGATGAAATAATTGAGAATTGAGCGTCGGAAAATTTCTTTCGATTAGTAATCGCATTACCATTCGTATAATAGTCGAGTAAGTTTGAGAAAGAGAGACTAGTTCCTCTCATCTACATCGATATCCGCATTTCGACGTTATCGCGTTTCTATCTGTAACTTGGCCGAGTTTTAGAAACGATTCGCCGAAAAAAAGGCAATAGATTTATCGCGGCTATAAAGGAAAACGTCGGAATTACGTGTCTGACGATCATAATAATTTTCAGACACGATTATGACCTTCTTCGGAGAATTTGTAAAGCAACCCTTTTTTCCTATGATCGATGCCTCCTACCTGGTAAGATGAAATCAAGTAAAAAAAAGTGAATAGGAGACTGAGATAGAGGGAATAAAGTTTTACAGAAAAAAAGAAAAAAAGAAGGGAAGAAAGAAAAGTCGAACGAATATTTCGTACAATAAATCTACACGTATATTTATATCCTATCACGTTTAAATATATATCCACATATACCTATTGCGTTCCGTGAAAATGTATTTCTCATTCGCCTAAGAAGAACATCGATCGTCGTTGATGTAAATGTGCTAAAATGTGCTGTTTATAAGGCACCAATGTAAATAATGTGTATAAAAAAGGAAACAGATAAACACGTGTGTGGGTGTGATAAATTTTAAAGTTAAACTATGATGATAACGACACAACAACAACACAACGATGAGGATTCGATAAACTTTCGATAAAATACGGCGTCGAATAATGCGCAATAAAATATTTCTAACTGTAATAATGGAGGCATAAATAAAGAGAAAGAGAGAGAGAGAAAAATAGGAAGAGAAAGAGAAAGAAAACGGCAACGATCCTTCTTCGGTTGTCCTCATATTCGCACGAGCGCGTGCGCGCGCGCGCATTTAGAAATCGTACCTATTCATAATCTCCTCAATGTGCCTCGAAACGGTCCTTTCAAAGAGCTTTTATAAAAATTACTTGAAAAAATGAAGCTCCGAATCGAAAGAATCTCCGTTACTGCGTTCACAGTGTATATACATAGAAACAGAGAGACCTATACACAAGCCACCCACACAAACGCACGTCCGCGCGCGTGCATACTTGCCGGTAACCAATATATCATCGGAAACTCGGCAAGTCATTTTTTCGTTTCTCCTTAGTCTTCCTCTCTTTTATATATTTTTTTTATATGTTCTCCTTCATCTTTGCTCAACGATGCACGTAGGTAGGAAGAAAAAAACCTTCCGTCGGTACCTTCATCGCTCCATTTTTGTTGGTGCTTTTCAAAATCGAGTTTCCTGTTTTGTTTTTTCTTTTGCAATTTTTTTTTTCACGGTAGGACGCGTCAGCACGAATATACGTATGTATGTATGTATACACACATATCGTATATATTATATATACTATAAATACATAGTCGCCACTACGTTGAAATTAGCGATTTTAAACCCATTTAAATGGTGGAAGCTTTCTTCTTCCCACCTTTCTTGTTCCATTTCGTGAAATTCGTAGCGTTCATTCGATAGCCAACAAACCCGAGCCAACGAATGGGCTCGAGACTAGCATGTTGTACAGTGTACGAACAAGCGAATGAGACAGATACAAAGAGTAAGTGAAAGAGAGAGGCAGAGAGAGAGAGTGTGAGTGTGTGTGTGTCTGTGAGAGAGAGAGCGAGAGGGCAAGATCTAATGGAGTAATGTAACTGCGACCGCAAACCCCCGTTCAACTTTTGAGAGACACCATATTGCGATGGCAATATATTACAAACTGTATTGGCCACGCCAATACCACAACCTAGAGCGTGTATTTCGTGAAACTAGTGTAGTTTAATTCAATTTCGACGAGACGAGATCTCTCTCTTTCTCTTCATCTCGTTCGATCTCGTTTTGTAAAAAAAAAAAATAAACAAAAAAGAAAAATTGTAAAAACACATTCGAAAAAAACTTTAGCGAAATCGGCGTTTCGTAATGCGTGAACGCAATCAAGTGGTTCGATTATCGATCAGGACGATAAAAGATTAATATATATGCCGTTGAACGATACAGAACGGGATAAATCGTGAGCACCTAGAATGCGAGAAGCAATAGAAGAAAACGCTCGGATCGAATCTTTTACAGGGTCCCGCATTCCTCTTCGATTTACGCTTGCATCCAGTGAATTTCATCTCGTTTCCTCAGATGCATGAAATTAGCGAGAGCAAAAACGCGCGTTAACGAATGAACGAGTGAAAAAAACAAAGAGGAAAAAAAGGAAAAAAGAGAGAGAGAGAGAAAAATAATAAGAGAGACTATATTCGAATATATCCGTAATCATTATTAAAATTTATAACACGCGCGCACACACTTTCTCTCTTTCTCTCTCTCTCTCTTTCCGCTATAAATAAATATAAAATATTGTCTATATATAAATTGATAATAAACTGATGGAGAAATATTAATTACACGACGATGCAAACAATATTAATATTCAATTCAACGAGTGAAAGTAATAGTAGTAGTATATAACGCGATAACATTTTGTTGAAGAAAAAAAAAGAGAAAAATAAAAATTTACAAGAGAACGAATAAAAACACAATTTATCGTAATACAACGTAATACAAAAAAAAGAATGTTCGAAGAAATAAAAATAAAATAAAAGTGATACGCGTAAAAAATTGCATACCCCTAAAGATCGATCGTAACTATTTCCGTTACGAAGAGTTCGTCTGCAAGCACGATTGACGTGAGTTAAACGAGGATCGGCTAGATACAGCATAGAGGTGAACGACGATCGGGAGGACTATTTCTAACTACGTACCCCATTCGTCGAGAGTGGTGCGCGCGACGCGTTTTCCCAATATACTCCGTCGTGTTCTCCTTTACACGTTCATCAATCTCCGGATGCAAGGCCAACGTCCAATTCCTTCCTAGTACAACTACGTCTCTTCTTGGTGCACGCTCCTATATTAGTCGTACCAGCAGCAGTAGCAGCAGCACCACGACGACGATCACCACCACCACCACCACCTCCACCAACAGCAATAGCAGCGTCGTCCTTGTCGTCCTTGTCGTCCTTCTCCTCAACGTCGTGTAACAGCAATGGTAATATATCGTAGTAGTTGCTTGGACGACGTTAGGGGATACTCGTTCTTCGTCACAGAAAATCCTTTTTCACACACCACACCTACGCGAAGAGTCTCTCCAACAACGAAACACACGAGAGAGAAAGAAAGAAAGAGAGAGAGAGAGAGAGAAAGAACGATTCACGCGATACTAAACCGGCGACTTTTTTCGTAACCTATCTTTCGTAAGTTGCCGATCGAATATCCAAACAAATAAAAAATATACAAATTATTCAACGAAACATAATTATCAAAAATTTGGTTTCAAACGAAAACATCCAAATTTTGTTCTTTCGTATTGTGTTACTCCTGATCTTAGGTATTGCACTAATACGTAATAAAAATGAAAACAAATAGAACTATATGATAATTAACAAATCAATTATTATTTTCCCTCTTTTTTTTATATTTCCCTTATTTGTCTTTCTTTTTGCTTATATATATTGCAACTGTCTCTCAGTCTATCGTATTTCTTCAATATTTCTTTCCTTTTATATCTATCTATCTATCTATCTATCTGTCTCTGTAACCCTATAAAGGAGCCGACGAGAGTTCAATCGCGGTTCGCCGATGACTGCCGATGACGCTCGGCCACGGGCTCGGCCGGCACGGCGGCACGACGACCAATCCCTCCGTTTGCGCACGCGCACTAGTCCCGACTGCCACCCTTCCTCCCTCTTTACATCCTCTTCACCCTTACCTTCGTCCTATGCCAATCGTGTCGCGAGAGATCGCGCGACGACGTACCCTTTTATCGCGACTTTTCCAAAGATTGACTTTTCTAATCATCGAATAACGCCTATTGTTATCTATTTCTATGTCACGTTCTACGTGGTTGCTTTTTTTTATTTTTATTTTTGTTCTTTTTAATCGTTCGTCCTAACCAAGGATCCCTATTGTTTAAACAAGATTCGTTGATTATTTTCGATCAAATTAAAGAAAATGTTCTTAATTAACAAACTGACAAAAAAAAAGAAAAAAGGAAAAGAGAGAAAGATACAATGATATTTTTATCATGGTTACGTACGTTGAAATATTATTATGTAGAGGATCAATGAAAACTGTAAACATTCGGTTAGACCGATACGGTAAGTAACAAATACGAATACAACCGCAATCGTGACCGCTAATTTAATTGATTGGACGCGTTCGGTTCGATGCCCGACTGGATACCAACCGTGCATTGCGATTGACCCCTTGTAAAACGTGCCGGATCGATGGGGTAAAAATTGGTGCTACATACGTTACGTATGGACGACGTTTAAGAGCCAAATACGCAATGGAAGTGAAATAGGAAACATTTAGATATTATCCTATACCGCGACGAAAACGTTGCGAACTCTTCAGACTTTTCTATATCGGATAAAAATCTTGAACAAAATGGCAAACACGATACGTTCGTCGAAAAGTAACAAGTGTGTTCATTTTTATAAAATATTTTTGCTATTCAATTGAAAAAGTTATTTTAAGAATTATTCGTAACATGATAAAATATTTGATATCATACTTATATTTTCTTAGTTATATTAGTTATTATCTTATCTTATTATCTTTGTTATATTTTCTTAGTTTTAAGTATTAGTAATAAGTTATGTACCAGCCTATGTACAGGTAATTATGTTTACCTCTTGTAGGATTTACTATGTAGTAACTTTTGTTATTATTATGTAAATTTTTCTTTTCTGGTATAATAAATAAATAAATAAAATCTTAATAATTTTTTCAAAAATATTGACTAAAAATATTACATATAAAAAATAAACAAAAACACAAGTGCCAGTATTAATATCGATTGAAGCAATAAAATTTAAATAATCATTTAAAAAATAACCAATGAGTTTTACAACGAGAAGAAGAAAAAAAAATCGTCTTAAAATTTCTCCCCCTCACTCTTTTTTCATCCCTAAAGAAATCGAGGACTCCTTCGGAGCTAAAAGTACGAACGTGATCCTTCGAAAAACGGTAAGAGAGGGAAGATTGGTGCCGTACGAAACGGTTTTACGGGAATGCGTGTATACATACGGGAGAGACAGAAAGTACCTTTTTCGATACTAACGCGTTCTCACGTTCGACGGGTACGTGCTGTACTAGTATTGACATATGTCATTGACACGTGTCAGCTGGATATGTACGACCACCCTTAAGTGGTTCCCGGTAACACTTGGCACCCCTCCTTGCACGAGCGCGCAAGCACAGCCTTACATACACATAAATACACATTCACAAATATATATAAACATATACGGATATACTTACACCAACTAAAACTCATGCATTTTCCTTCCTATTTGATAAAACGTTTAAATGCTACTCTTATGATACTCTCTCTTTCTATCTCTCTCCTTCTCTCCTCCCTTTACTTCATTGCGGTTTGCTTACTACATCTTAGGGTGTATCTTTCTAATCTTACATAGAACACGAACCCTTGGCTACGTTGACATCGGCAAGAGAGAGATTGTGTGATAGAGGACGATAGGGAGAGATGTCTAAAGTATCTTCGAAACATGAGTAATGTAAATCGTGTGTCCTTACGAGATAAAACTATTCAACAAGGGTGAGCAAGTTCTTTCCTGCAGTAAGCTGCACGTTCTTCATCATCAATCAATCTGTTACCTCGTATTTGAGTTCACTAGTCACTACTTCGTGGAATTTATTAAAACCTTGTTAAAAACTAAATCCGTATGACTCAGAAAACAAGCTTATATCATATTGTGGGAATCGTCTCATTTTATTGATGTTACCAATAGTAGGGGAAATAATATAGTTGCAGTAGTTGTTAAGTTTAGATTAGGTTAGAAACGCGACGACGTATCATAAGGCATAACTCATGTCATGCTACTAACTGACGTAATTATAGAGTGGCAATGAGAGTAATATGACGTCATGTATTCCCTCGTGAGGGATTTCTCCCGGCAATGCTACTCACGAGTAGACAGTTGCCGATCTATTGGAAAATATTCATACAAATGTTTATTATCGAATGTCATCTCTGACCATGCTGTATGTTACTTTAACTATTGTTTTTATTATTTTAATTTTATTACAGCAGTTGCAGTCAAATCGCATAATAGTGGGAGAGACCATTGCTCGGGACTAAAGTCTATATTTTTATTTTATTTTTTTTTATTAATTTTATTTTTTATTCTTTTTTATCAAGCAACATTTATTTAGTTTACTTATTGTGTTTCATTAAAACTAAAAGAAGTTGCAGATTACCATCTTAAAACTTGGGAAATCTGTGTAGACTTCCCCTTTCAATTAATATTTCCAGGACTTTCATTCGACTCTGTTTCATCTTTTAAGAACAAGGAGGAAAAAATTAAAAGATTGTTTTTTCTCGCACATTAGGCAAAGTTCCCGAATAGACGAGCTAGTAGTACAAGCCCGGCACTGTTCCAATTCCTTTCTCAAAAGTACCTGCTTCGCTCTCAGAATGCTCGATTGAGTTTACGAACGCGTTTGCACACCCGAACACGCTGAAACTAAGTTTAAAGGAACGTCTGAAAGTTCTTTCCTTCCGCTTGACGCTATAAAGTCGACCTAATAATGCGTTTTCTTTTTTATCTTTTTCCAAGGGGTTTTTCTTTTCTCTACTTTTTTTTTCTTTTTTTCTTGTGTTTCATTTATTTATTTATCTCTCTTTTTTTTCTCTTATCTTTGGTCACTTCTTTTTCAAACAAACGCCTGAAGAAGTTTCTTTGGAGAAAATTTGACAAAGGACTTTTTCTTCTTTTTCTTCTTCTTCTTCTTCTTCCTTAGGAAAACAACATGAGAGAGAAAGAAAGAAAGAGAGAGAGAGAAATAAAAAGACTGATTTTATTTTTCTAAACGATTAACGTATCTACCACTCGCAAAACAAACGCAACGAAAATTCTACCTACCCTACCCCATATGCTCCTCCTCCCCCTCCTCCACCTCCTCACCCCCTCAACCGCTCAGGTTGTTGTACCGACCATATCACGCTTCATGCTCGGCCATACAAACATCGTATTAGTATTACGTGCTTAATTTAGCCGCGAGTCATTAATTATCTAACAGCGCTCGTGTATGCTACGCGCATTAACTTAGCCACGTGCACCGTTCTCTCCATGTAATAACGATCACAGACAGAATTGATTCGACTCGTTGACCCGTGTAAGCATCCCCTGTTCGCAAATAGATATTTACTATGCGATTTAGCGCGAAAAGAACGTTCGGAAGTTCCTCCATCAAATTTAATTATTGGATATAAACTCCATCCACATAACAGTAATAAGGTAAACTAGAAAGGGAAAATTTTGAAAGGTATATTCGTTTATATTTTGTATTATTTTTAAATAGTAATTGGTTCTGTTTTACGGTTCAACAAACTCTTCCATATCTATAGTGAAAAACGAACAAAAACTATGAAAATATTTTTTTAGGAAGATAGCGAAGTAAAGAAGGTTTATTAATGTATCAAGCCAGCAGTGCAATAATAATGACGATTTGTACAAAAAGCAAGATTAAAAGAGCACAATTTATTTAATACGCAATTAGCGTTCATCGGGTGAGACGCTTAACTGAATATTGTATTTAATTTTTAAAATACCGCAGTCTCGAACATCGCAATTTTCTGCTATTTAAATATGTGTTAATATAAAAAATATTGCTTCTTTATATATTATGCATATAATTATTCGTTAAAATTTAAAATAAAAATTTAACGTTTAATCTTTTAGATTGAAATAATTAACATGATATTATCCATTCTGCTATAAGATAAGCAATGTCTTACTAATTAATAATTACTCTATAATAGTGATAATAAAATGAAACATAATAGAGATGAATAGAAAATACGTGAAAAGATTAGAGAGATGGAAACAAATAGGAGACAAAATAAGATGAATCTTTCTAAAACGTTAGCTGCTACTGCTTACATTGTATCGATATAGTAAGTACGGTCAAATATATATATATATATGTACGACGGAGATGCATCGACGCATTGGTGACCTAAATCGGAATTTATTAAAGTACAAAGTATAAAGGTTATCAGAGAAAAATGGTGGAGCGTTGGAAGATCGTGTCTGGTCATAAGTAGCGATTTTAGATAGTGGGCGGACCACAACGTGGTTGCATAAAATATATCCACCTCGTATACGGTACGTATATGTATATAATAGTATACATAATTCTATATGTCTCGAAGCTTTCTCTTCTCTTTCTTTCTAAGTAAGACAAGTACTTATATACATATATATAACACATACACATATACGAATGCAAATGCACAATGTCCATCACGTTCACAGTTATATATATATATAAAGAGGGAGTATATGACAAAAATAGGAAAACGTAATAATCCATATATACTGATGAAGGAATAGTCTCGATGTCTATGGACATGTCAAATTATTCTTGCACGTATAACTCCACTTAAAGATTTCTGGAAGGGATACTTTAATGCACGCTATATGAAAAATTACATAAACCAGGAAAATTATCTTGCAAAGAAGAACATTTCAAGAAATTCTATTGATATGGAAATAAAGACAAACTGAAACAAAAATAGGAAAAGAAAACAAACTGATGATACTCTGATTAGATGGTATTCGAGGATGATTTTTATCTTGTTTTTTTTTTATCTTTTTGCTCAATGCTTAGGATATATACTTATACACGTACCTACATACCTATCTACCTACCCACCTACCTACGTACCGATTTTCGAGATCGAGAAGATAAAGCTGCTGACTCACGGAAGTAGGTTCGATTTATGTAGAACCGAAAGTACTGTTAGCAGCGATATAAATTATAATCCATTCGGTGGTGCTCTGGCGGTGCTGGAAACGTAATTCAACGAACGGCGTAACTCGGTGGCACGGTGGGCCATACTACATAACGTATATATATATACATATATATAACCGGTAGCATAGAATTATTCGTGTGCAGATAATTCGGCTTAACGACGCCTATAAGCGGTACTTTAACGCACACGATATGGAAGATTACTCTAATAAAGTATATATACCTTTGTGTTATTCGATCGAACGGCCCTCTCCTCTCTCTTTCTCTCTCTCTCTCTCATTCTCTTTCACCTACGTTTCAGAGAATTTCCTTGGCTACTTATCTCGTGCCAGCGAAAGCACGATTTTACGTTCACTTCTCACTTTATGACCCACCAAATCGTATAATAACTGTAATCGAAATAACACTTAGATATTTATAAATATCAACATTACCATCGTATAGTATATTATCACTTTTAAAAGCTATTCTATTGTTGGTGAAGAAACAATGTTAAGGAACTAGCTTGATCGATCGTTGACTTCTCTCTCTCCTCTCACTCTCACTCTGTCTCTTTTTCTAGGAAGCATGATTAATGAATCGACTTTTCACGACTCAAGTTATAAAAGAAAGTTCAACGAGAAATACGCGAAAATAATCGCGAATTAAATCTAGAAAACGTCCCTTTTCATTTTCGTTAGCTTTTTAACGAATATCGAATATTGAAAAGTCTTTTTTTTATATTTTTTTATCTTTATTTTTGAAAAAAAAAGGATAGAGAGAGAAAGAGAGATTTTTATCATCGTATATGGGGCATTTCACGTGAAACTGACAACGAAAAAAATGTGAGGTCGTGGATTTTGTTCATAATTAGCTTGATTGTACTTCTATGGGACATCAATAATTGTACATCATTATTTTTTTTTTTTTTTACCTTAGTTACCAATTTATGGGGCTTCAAAGAATTGACAAAATATGAAGAATCGATTTTTCGAATACTATTAAAAGAGTCAATCTATTGGATTATATAAGAAATAAATCGTGTTTATTAGAGAATATAAATTAATTTTCTTGAAAGTAAATAAAAATTTGAAATTGAACTTTTTTTCGTATAGTAAACCGGAAGTTAAAATTAAAAATGTGAATTTATTAAACTTCGCATATTTTTATTTTTTTTTTATTTTAACCTTAAAAAATAGCTTGTAGTGTAGAAATATTATGCAAAAAAATAATAATGGTATCTCGATTCGTTTAGCAGATATGAACTAAACAGTACGAAGGTTCCGTAAAGCGCGCTGTACTGAGCGGTTTCTAAATGTATAATTCATTAGTTACAATAGTAAACTGTAAGTAGCGAGTGAGCCAACAGCTCTGAGGATATTCGATGCATAAGTTCAAAATGTAAAAACAAGCTTGCAAACAACAAGGATTCTTCTTCCTTCTCTCTCTCTTTCATTTTAGCTTTTACCGATTCAAGCTTTTCTATCTTTTTGTAAACCAGAATGAGAAAAGCTACGAAAACGGTAGAAAAGTATTAAAGGACGTAGTTTAAAGTGGTTATGATGTGCGCGTCGTATAACGTGAGGAAACAGGAGAAAGAGGAGGAAGAGGAAGAGAAAGAGGAAGAAAACGAAGAAGAAGAACACAGAGAGAATGAGAGAGAGAGAAAGAGAAGGAGTATAAGCCAAGTAGGAAATGGGAAAATGAAATGAACCGTGAATAATTATGTATTACTTTTAATGCTTTACGGTTTACAAGGATAACGCACGGATGCTTGGAAAATATTAACGTCAAAGGTGCCTCCTTCATTTCCTCAACCTTCTATCTAACGCGCATGCGTCTTTTCTCGTAAGATCTAAGAAGATCGTAGGATTCATGAGAGAAAGAGAGAGAGAGAGAGAATGAAGGAGAAGGAACTTTGACGGTATAACGATCTTTTTTCGAGTAACCAAGCGCATCTTTCGAAGCGTAGACGAAATGTCTTGAAAGAAAAATCGACATTTAATGTGAAAGAGTTTTGAGAGAAAGGAAGATGAAAAGAGGATAACTCGAGGAAGAGAATGATAGGAAAGGAAGAATGAATGATCGAAAAATACGTAGACCGGCGGTGGTGTCTATCACGCTAAGATAAAAGAAAGAAAACGGAAAAATAAAAGTATAAAAGAATAAGATAGAACGGAAAAAGGAAAAAGAGAGAAAGAGAGAGAAATGAGAGATGGTAATATGGAACGTTTCAGGGAAAAAAGGGAACAAACCTGGCCACAAATTTCTTACGTCCATATTGTAAATCTAGATAAAACCTTTTGCGGAACGTGAATTCAACGTTGTCGACGTTTCGTAGAGAGAAACAGGCTAAGGGTTTCCAAATCGCTTTATAAGTGGCCGCGCTCGGATTATCGCTACAGCTTGTACGCTACGTGCTTAGAAATGCTTTTGAAATAACGCGCACGTACGCGCTTTACCACGAAAGCCAATTGATTTATCCGTTCTCCCGTCGTGTTTTAGCCTTCTCGAGGTGTCGAAGTTCTCTGTAAGGAAAGAAAAGCTACGGCCACCGAACTGTATAAGTCTGAGAGAGAGAGAGAGAGAAAGAACTAAAGAAAGAACGAAAGAAAGAACAAATGAAAGAGAAAAAGAAAGAAAGAAAGAGAGATAGAGAGAGATAGATAGATAGATAGATAAAGAGAGGGAAGCCTTAAGTATCCCTCGCTTGTTCACTCTGTGTTCGACAAACTATCGACAAAGAAGTTTTAAAGCTGACTGAAAGTACTCGCCAACGACGAGAGACGAATGACTCGCGCGACTTTTACTCACGTAAAACTCACCCTTCTATGCATAGATCTCTGTACAAACCTTCCCTTCTCTTCGCTCCCACCCTCTACTTCTACCCCTCTCTTGTTCTTTATCTTCTGTAATTTCTTCGTCTTATTCTTCTTCTTCTATTTTTATTTCTTTTATCTTTTTTTCCATTTATTTTTTGTTTCTTAGCTCCTTCGACTTCCTCTTCTCCTCTTCCCACTTTTTTGTTTCTTTTGCCCTTTTCGCGCGAACAAAAAAAGAAAAAAGAAAAACTTCGAGTACCTTCGAAGTTATTAGTAGCTAGAAAAGGAAAGACATCGCTTTATTATTCCGGAAAACCGTGGAAATAATAAAGAAACCGAATGTAAAGGATTCATAGTCACACCTCACATACTTTGCACCTTATTTTCTCTTGGTTACTTATACTATACATTCTTTTCTTGCAAATCAGAGCGTTATTTACAGATTTTTTCCGGTAAATAACGTTCATTGTAATCTAGACCGAAAAATATCTCTGATAATTAAATTTGACCATTGAAAATATCAAAAATATCCTATATCGAGTAAAAAAAAAGAGAAAAAAAACTGAAATAAAATAAAAGAAATGCGAAGATACTTTTAAATAGCTTATCGTTCTACTTGTTTTTTTTTTATCTTCTTAATTGAAATCGTTTGTGATAGTTCATTAAAAGGCGAACGAAATTTATTCGAAAAGATTTGACGAGATTTTCAGCAGCAAGTGTTCTCCGTTGGGAGCTTTAAAGTCTTTAAAATTCAATAGAAACATCGATCGACCAATTACACGCATTAACATATCCGAAGGACTCCGAATAAAACTAAACGATAGCTCTATTATCCGTAAAGAGTAAGTAAGGGGAGCAACCGTTTTCACGAGTGAAGGAACTAACGACGAACGATTTACGATGTCAAGGATCGGTTCGCGAATAAAATCGTGGTGGCTTGGTGGTCTCTTCTTGTAAGCGTGGAGAGATGGAGGAAACAGTACATTCTATGCACACATACGAACTTATACGTATACACGTGTGCATGTGTGTGTATACGTGTATGGTGTATGGACGCTCGCGAACGGAAAGAACGGAAGAGTAGAAAAGTAGTATCAGTAATAGGTGGGGGAAGTTTCGAGAAGGAGAAGAGGCAAAAGAAAGAGAGAAAAAGAGAGATCGATTTTAAAGTCGTGACGTACTGACCCGCACGACGAACCTCACCAACGTCGACAAATCGTCCGTGAAATAGAGAAATTCACGAGGATTTTGTGGTAGAGTCGTAGCCATTTCCGACATTTCATACAACCACGAGAGATCTCCTTGTTAACATTCAGAAGAGCATGAGGGGGAAAAAGACGCGCTCGCGCGTTTATGTTCGCGTTCACGTTCGCGTTTCATAAAAAAAAAATAAAAAACAAAAAAAAATTAGAAAAAATTTCGTGGGGAAAAGGAAAGGAAAAATGGAAGAGGTCGGATACTTGGCTCTTGGACTGCGTACGTATTATATACCAAACTATTGAGAGAAAGAGAGAAAGAATGAACGAGTGAGGAATGGGGGAAAGGGTATACGCACCGCACATATGTATATACGTAAAATATGTATAATAAACACGACGGCCAAGGCAAGCTCGCGCGCTTGCGTGTGCTCGTCGGGAAAAGCACGAGTGAACCCCCCCCCCTCCTCCCACTCCACTATGCACCATGGTGGGGAGCTTTTGGATCGATCCTTCGGCCTTTATCTGTGGTGGTACGTCTACTCTCGAGTAGGTAGGTCCTTCATTCGTAGAGGCTGGTCAGCCTCCGTCAATGGGAGCAACCGCCTTGACGACCGGATGCTCTTTCTTACTTTGTACCCTTTATTACAGAAAAGAGACGGTACATCCTTTTTTTTCAACTACTAGGCATCATCAGAATATTCGAGAAATTGTATTCGAAAGAACTCTCTAGTACGAGAACCGTACTACCTTTTCAAAACTTTTCATTTTGTCGAACTATTGACTCGCGATCCCCGTGCGAGAGAAGTACAATTTAAACTATCCGTTTGATTTTTAAAACGAAAATGAATTATTTCTTTTGTCCTAGTTACTCAACGTCATTCGATATTTCTCTCAACTCTGAAAAGTATAACATTTAGAGGATATATTTTTTTTTTCTTCTTTTTTATTTCCTTTTCTTATTCCGTTTCTTTTCTATTCGACTTTTTTTTCTTTTTTAATGGATCGATTACAGGTACATCGTCTCACGTCTTTAATTTGTAACGAGTTTCGATTTACCGAAAGCCGAATGAAAGTTGCATGAGGAGATACGAGGGAAAGTTATCGAAGCGGAAAACGAGTGCAATTTCTGGATGAATTCTTCTTCTCCGTCGCGTCTCGTGAGCTTCCGAAAGGAATGATTAATGAGTTACATTCGCTGCGTACACGAAAGAAAGATAGAAAAAGAGAGAAAGAGAAAAAAGAGAGAGAGAGAGAGTTGAAAAAAATTTCAATAAATACCAACGACTATAACGTATCATGCTCTTGAAAATTAATTAGTGAATATCCTCGAAAGTAACGGCGGCGACACAGCAAGAAAGACAGATTCACAAAAGACAGAGAAAGAGAAAGAGAATAAGGGAGGAGAGAAACAAATTGGAAAATAAATTACATTATAATTTCCAGAAGGACGAGTGATCACTCGTAAATCCTTGTTGCGATTACTATCGCATAAGTGGATTTTATTAGTCACAGTTAAAGAATCGGACGTATTCGAATTACTGAAAAAGAGAGGAAGGAAGAGAGAAGGAGAGAAAGAAAAAAAGAGATATATTAAAATATTGAAGAAAGAAAAATCTTTGTAAAATAGATTTAAAAAGAGTGAATTTTCGTCTTTACTCAGCGAAATATTTGTGTCGTTATAAATGTCAATTTAATCATTTATCGATTTCTATGAGATATGAATCTTTAATACGGTAGATGAAATTATATATGTTTCTAATGAATTATGTATTAAACGTTTGAAAATCAATGATTTAGAATAAAATATATATTTTTTCCTATTTTCTATAAATCGAATATACTTAAATGACAAACTTTATTACTATTTGCGCAAATCGTCGATGTAATATTAAATATGTATAATAATATAAAATTTGTTAGGTAGTAGCACGGTATTAGATTAGACGTAAGCATAATTGATACAAACGTGAAAATTTACATATTTCGGGGAAACAAACTGGTCCGGGTTTTAGCTGTGTCACCGCGCTTTATACCACGCTTAACCTCCTTTCTTATGTTAGCCTGCTTATCAAGTAATATTTGTACTCGAGTTTAATTTTCCTAAATGAAAACCAGAGATGTGCTCTGATGAGACTCACTCCGTCCCCGTTGACTCCAATTTCGCGATAATCTACGACGTGCAACGCTCTAATTTTGTCTTTCTCCGTACTAAATGACCTTGTTAAAGTAAAGCTATGGCGATTTTCGAAAGGCTTCTAAGGGAGGAAGAACGAGAAAAGTGGGAAGGGTAGTGGGGAGGGAGTATAATAAACCTGAAACTACGGTAAATACGCGATTAAGAAGAAGGAACTGAGGGAATAGTTTTGCTTTCTTTTTCCTTCATTTCGTTTCGTTTTGTATTTTGTTTTTTTTTTTATTTCTCTTTCTCTTTTCCTTATCCTTATTCTTTTTATTTTCTATTTTTTATCCTTCTTCCTCTTCTTCTTTCAAAGGAAGACGATCGAGTAAAATAAGGGCAAGTACTATTTCCGAGTAGCGTTCAACCAATCGCGACTACCGTAAGGGCAGAATGCATTGCGGCGCACTTAAAATCTTTTTTACGACCCTCTACAATCCTATTACGAAGCCCGTTGTATCCGCCTCCCTCGCGTTCTTTGCGACTCTGTTTCCACACGCTCGAATTCTATCAGCCTCTCTCTCTCCTTCTCTTTCTCATTCTCACTTTTACTCAATCTCACTATTTCACTCTTTCTCTCGATCCTCCTCGACCTATTGTACTCTTTACGAGAAGACTTTATACGTTTTTCAGTACGTTAGATGAAAACACATGCTACCACGTGATAACGTTTTACCACTATTAACATCGTGTACCTTTATCGATCTACCATATTGATATAACAACGACGTAATATCCATAAATCCATAAAATACTCCATTTAATTCGATATAAATTCAGATAAACAGTAAACGCGTGGACAGATGATTCCACTTCGTGGGCCGATCGTGTCGAAAATTTTCGTCTGCCAGTTTCAGTTTACGCAATACGAAACTTCGCATAGACGAATACGATAATCCAAAAGAAAAAGGGACATTTTGAAATGGGAAAGTATTTAGAAAGCAAACTTGTTCGTACCAATGACTAAGCGAAGTTGAAATACGGAAATACAACGTGCAACGGTTGAAAGTTAAGTAAGAGGGCTTAAACCCTTCGGCTTTCTCGCCTCCCTATTTTGGAAAATCGAATGAAACGAACGGTTGCCGTGTTCTATCAAATTGCAAATCACTTAACCAGCAGTTTATGTAAATGCGTATTGCTCGGCGCGTATTCCACGGCATTTCTGGCTCGAATATATACAAGCTTCTTTGTTTTTCTTTGCTTAACATAACTGGGAGAGAACCTCCGAGCATTCGCTCGTTCTCTCTCTCTCACCCTCTTTACCCCACGAAACCACATACCCCCACCATGAACGACTCGCCACCACCATCAGCTATAGCCCCGCCGGTACGCCACGAACCAGCAACAACTAGAAAGTAATAACCGCACGGCGAAATGACAAATTCGCTGCAAATATTGCCGGGAACGTCGTGTGCATCGTAAATCCATGTTATGGCTATAATGCAACTCGTATAACGATTTTCAAGCTAGCTCGTAAGGCGCGAAAAGGGCTTCCCTTCCTCCCTCTTTACTGACGCGCGAAGAGAGTAGAGARGGGAAGGGAAGGCTAGAAAGGGTTAAAAGAAAAAAAGAAAAATAATCTCTTAAGCGATAAATCGCGTTCGTTAATATCTCTGTAGAAATTATAATGACGTTAAAGGTTCCTAGAAGAGAGCGTAAATAGTATGGTTGATTGAAAAAAAGAAAAAAATAGGGTAGAAAACTAGGTAGGTATGGTTGGGTTGTATTAAAAAGAGACTATGTAAGACTAAATTGAAAATTAAGGCGAATAGAAAGGCGGGCGGACTTTTCGATCTTTAACGACGATCGTATAAAAGAGAATACTTGCTTGCTCGTTCGTCGTAAAGATATTTCCTTACCGCTTCTGAGTCCTTTCATCCACGTCCACCCTCCTCCCTCTTGCTCTTTTCTTTTCCCTTCTCTTTTCTTCTCTTCAATTCTCTTCTGCTATCACTAACGCTAGCATCTCTCGCGAGGTTCCAAAGAAAATTCATTTTTTGACATCATATTTTTAAGGAAAAAGTACTATAAAGTTTATCCGAGTAGTCGAGAAGAAGTTTGTAAGTTATTACTCTCGCAGGAAGGAAGTTGTTTTACGGTGGACGCTCATGTAAAGTCGTAAATGAACGTGGTTTCTTAAATACGTTTGATCGCATCGTGTTACTCGAGGACAAATTTTTTCTGTCGACTCGAATCATTTTTTTTTATATTGTAATCGACGCGATAAAAGCTACAACTGGTTGTAGTATTCTTCTATTTTCGAATATATTTTTATTTTATTTCAAGAAAAAAAAATATATATATATATATATATTATTTCAAAAGAAAGAGAGAGAGAGTTATGTTGTTTATTAATATTAAAGGTAGGAAAAGTATATTTCGTCTGAGAAAAAGTGTATCTGTAACATTCTGTACACAGACGCGACCGTGTTCAAACTTACATTACCGTGCTCAGATGCGGAACGTTTCGCAACAGTTCCCGCAGCTGGAGACGGAGATATGCACAACGGCTTCTATAGATGTAAGTGGAAGGGTGTGTTAGCGGATGCATAAGAGAATATGTATATACCTTCACACGTAGAAACGAAACGTGGAACTAATACCTTCTGTCAGGACAAAGAATAAAAAGGTTGAATTTTCCTAAGCACTCTCTCTCTCTCTCTCTCTCTCTCTCTCTCTCTCTCTCTCTCTCTCTNCTCTCTCTCTCTCTCTCTCTCTCTCTCTCTCTCTCTCTCTCTCTCTCTCTCTCTCTCTGATACCATCTAAAACGATCTTATCAACTTGTTATTTTACTTTATCGATTTATTGTCTCTTATCTTGACATTAACGAACATATTTCAAACATGTTGAAGTATATCGAAACTTAAGTTTCAATAAACCTGCATCAGTAATAGTCCGCCTATTACTGTCTCTGCTCAATTTATAGTGCGATACCCAACGTTGAAACATGATTTTTTCTTGCATCCTTGCAGCTAACTTTCAATACCGAACTATGCATATTGTAACATATATCACGAAACTAAGGAATCGATATGGAAAAAAAACAACGCTTTATCTTAAACATACAGTAACTCAAACAATTGATCAAATGTTCTCACAGTGTTTAAATTTGTATGTAATTGAACACAGGTTAATAAGATATGTAAGAAAATATTTTATTATAATACATACATAGTTATATAAATTATTGTAGCCAAAAAAATATAATCTTAAAATTATTAAATTAATTTAACAAAATGATCTTACTGATTCATAACTCGTTAAATTAAAAATTATAAATTCTCTTTAATATAAAAGACAGATATAAAAAATACATTATCATAAACATTTTCTTCAACGTAAACAAATATTCAACCCTCTTTATCTAACAAATAAAATTAATTTCGAAGGAAAAGTTTTATCAAGGTGAAGTATTATCATCTTTATCGTTATTAGTAAGAAACTCTATGTGTTTCCGAAGGTAAACCTGAGAGGACGGGTGCCATTAAAGCCACCAATAGTGAATTGCTCGTCGACGACGACGAGGAAGAGGACGAAGAGGAGAACGAGGATGAGGATGAGGATGAGGACGACGAAGACGATGACGAGTCGGATGATAATCGCTTGTGATAGACGAGGATCTATTAACCCAGCAACTAATTTGCTTCTCCCAGAGGATCCACAAGCATCTACCGACCTCCGGGATCGGGTGATAGGAGATATGAACGAGAGAGAGAGAGAGAAAGAGATAAACATATATATAGATAGATAGATAGATAGATAGATAGATAGATAGATAGATAGATAGATAGAGAGAGAGAGAGAGAGAGAGGGAGAGAGAAGGGCTGGAGTTGACGTGAGAGGGATGAGTCAGAGGAGGGGAGGGTTGAAACGCGTTTCCATGCAGACGTTTCCGGATGTATTCATATAAGCACTCTCGAGGATACGAAACGCGAGTGTCCCTTCAGCCAGCGTGGAAACGGATGGCTGATATTGACTCTTCTTTCAATATTCAGTTTCTTGAATAAAACAACAGCCACTGACCAAGCGAGCATCGAACATCGTCGATGCCTGTAGATATTCCAATGATTTCGATCCTAGGTATGGCTGTCCAAGAAGGTTCGTAAAAGTACAACGTTTATCTTCCCTTTTACTTTGTACTTTCATCGTAAAGTCTGATGTTTCTTATTAGTTATATATATATATTAGTTATATATTTTATACAGTTTTCTATTGGTGATAATTTGTAAATGAATCGAGATAGAGAATAAGCGTAAGAAAAAGAAAAAGAAAAAGTATCGAGATAATTAATCGTGGAAATACGTTGACTCCGTATCTTGAACGTGACTAGTCATTTGTGGAAACGACTGCATACGTAATACAGATAGACATATATGGAAAGCGTATGCACTGGGAGGCAGCTTCCATACACGATAGCAAAGGGATACGAGAGTTGAACGAGTGAGAGAGAGAGAAAGAGAGAGAGAAAGAGAGATAGATAGAAGAAGGGTTGTAGATAGAGAAAGAGACACTGTGGCCACCTAAAGCTCCTGCTCATATACGAGTGTTTAGACTTTAGGATGCACGTGGGAACGTGCGAATCTGGACGGCGCGGTAACCCGTATTAAGGTCACGTGCAGATTTGCCGAGGTGAGACCCTATCTTATGCGTCCCACGTACACTCATCTCCGAATCAGAAACCCGTCATAAACGATGCAAGGGATATATTCTCTCCTTCGTGAACGTCCGAGGATCTAGAGCTGTGAAAATCTTGCTAAAGAAAATATAACGAAAATATTCGGGGTACCTTAATATTTTACTATTTCCTTTCAAAATGAGAGAAAAACAAATATAACTTAATAAAGAAAATTTTCTTTTCATTTTATTAGATTTCTAAATCGTTCAACGCAATCATAACTGGACCAATTATTTATAACATTATAATATTGAAAATATTACATCACAACACAATTGCCATCCCAAATGGCAATCTTAGCAGTAGAAAAAGTTTAAGAAAATTGATAGAAAAATTAATTGTAAATAAAAACCAAAATTAAATAACGAACGATGTCAAACTAATTCTATTTGCAAGTATTCTCGATACGAAAAATGAAAAAGAAATATTAGGTCGAGATATGATCGACGTAACGAAAGTTGTCAGCGTATTTGAAAATCGGGTAAAGGGTAGAGTGTAGAACTCGCGCGTTAAGAACTATGGCATCCGGTAAGAGCTTTCGAATTAAGCGAGCCGTTGCAGTTTTCAAAGTCCTTTCGCGTACTATGATGAATACTTACTTCGTGTGTTTGCAAGTATCATCGAGAATACGAGAGAGAGAGAGAGAGAGAGAGAGAGAGAGACAGAGAAAACAGATCGATCGTAATAGACAGTAGATATATAAAACGCATACCCAATCAATCCATCCATCCATCAATCCATCCATCCATCCATCCATTCATCCATCCATCCATCCATCCATCCATCCATTCATCCATCCATCCATTCATCCATCCATCCATCTATCCATCCATCCATTCGTTTAACCAGACTGCCTGGATCTCAAACGGTGAGACAAGAGTATCCTATTTCCGAGTATTTTATTGACGATTGTCCTCGATCGTTTGCAAATCAGCGCAGATCAAATTTCGCGCTGCCACGCCCTGTCGCCGAAACACAGATACTTTCCATACGTCCAACGTGAACGAACCCTACGTTCAGCTGCAGTACGATGTTGCAAAAGTAATCGAACGACGACTCGATGCACCTGTCTTTTTTCATCTATGCTTTCTCTATCTATCTATCTATCTATCTACCTACCTATCTATCTATCTATCTATTTATCTATTTATCTGTGTCTCGTCGTAACATGATACCTTCATGATATTTTTCGTTTCTTTCTTTGTTTTTTTTTTTAAACATCAATCATCGAAATAAAAGCCATCGTCTAGACTCTAAACCAGGGGTAGTTAACCTTTTTATATTTGACTCATATTTTTTTTATCTTTATTTGTAATTAAACTTTCTTATGCATTCACCGATTTCGCAATAACTTTATTTAACGCAACTGCAAAGTGCTTATTAATTTGTGTAAATCAGAGGTTTAATTAAAATATTAAATTTATCTTTTTATTTATATATATATATATACACAGAAAATTTAATTTAATGCTACATTTCTGCATCCGCCATCGATATATCTTCTACTAGTGCGGAAGCTATTTTAAAATTGAAAATAAAAAACGAAATTAAATATGAAAACTAAAAAGTCTATCGAAGATCTACCTCAGATGCTTCAACATCGGACAAACCCTCTACTGCCCACCATAAAAAGTTGGAATCGCCTACTAGTTGGACGGTGGAGATTAGATTGACTACCCTTTACTCTAAACGATGGCTGATGAGGATAATAAAATTGAAAAAAGTTACTATTTTATCTAATTGTTTTGCCTCGATTTGATAAAAAGGAAATTTATAAAATTTCCAATTAAGTAGGAACGACGAACGAAAGTAATGAGATTATGATTTGAAATATGTAATTTCTGAAGCTAATACGATAAATTCAAGAGGTAACTCTCTCTCTCTTTCTCTCTCTTTCTCACTCTGCAGGAACCATTAATGGTTTCCGGTAGGATGGAGAAACGTTTAGCCGAGAGTTTTGTTTAGTCGACAAACTTTCTGGAATTCGGTGTTGAAAGCGATTCGCGAGAGATTTGTACATAACGATGAGACCTATACGTGTATAAGCACGAATGTATTTACCTATGTATTATTATTCTCTCTCTCTCTCTCTCTCTATCTCTCTCTCTCTCTCTTTTTAAACCAAGACACGCAAGAATCCGACTATTTAATATCTCTCATACTATGTATACGTATATTATTTATCTACCTACAGATAAATTCTCTGCGTATAAATATTATAAATTAATTAATGAAATGAAGGAATGTATGAGCACAATTAGATGAATATAGAAAAATATTTCGAAATTCATTAACAGGATATACTACAGTGAACGATTTTATTTGTACCTTTATTCTCGAATCACCTTTTTATTCGATAATTTAAAATCTATCGAAATGAATATTAAACGTTACGATCTGAAAATTAAACAAATTTATCACTTCGTAAAAAATGAATACAGAAAGGAATAAAAAGAAAGCAAAATAAAAAGAGAGAGAGAGAGAGAGTAACAATAAAAAAAAAATAAATGAAGATAAAAATATAAAGTTGAAAAAGTACGACAATGGGAGAAGACACTTACGATCCTTTGAACTTTTTTCTTATTAAGAAAAGGTGAACGAATAAAGATGAGGTCACGAACAGGGTGAGATTATATTTAACGGGACTTCGAAGTAAAAGATAGTAATTTATGCTCGTGACAAGTAATATCAACGTCGCCGTTGAACGGGGTAAAGAGAAAGTCACGAGAGGAGAACATAAACTTTATATCTGACGGCGGCTTTAAAGTTGGCTGATATGAAACCAGCACGATAGGTGAAGTGCCTCGGGGACCATCGTCCCGTCCTCGAACTACCAACGGGTCATCCCTGAAAACCTTTCGTTCCACTCCCCAATCCCTATCCCTACAAATCCATCCTTAGAAATATCGAATATATATTCTCGTGGATATTCGTAATCGAGTGGAAAATCAAGTACCCTTAGAATCAAATACGTACGTACCTATCTACCTACCTCCTTTTCGCAGTCGTTCAACGCAATGTGAGCTTTACAATTTTTATCGTCTTACATCTGAACCATTAGATTCTAAAGAGAGTCAAAAGAAAAAAAAATGTTCTTTCTTTCTTCAATCGTGCCCAAGAATGACCGGGTAGCGTAGGTACACGTCTCTCTGCTGGTATGAAAAATATTTCATTCTAGAAAAAAAGTTAAAACGACGAACGGACGAACGTAACTCGTGTTTTCGGGCTACGAGCATCCCACGAAATATCTCGAGTTTCACGTCAAAATTTATTATCCGTCCGCGCATTGTTCCGCATATTAATTACTACATTATTATTTAATAAAACCTAACGAAGTTAAAGAACGAAATAGTAAGAGAAAGAGAGATAGCGTTTTGGTAGCAGTGATACAACACACATACATGTATACATAAATAGACGCACATATGTATACATATATACATACATAATATATATATATATATATATATATATATATATATATATATAAACACATGAGAACACTCTTTAAATCTCATAGCAAATTTTCAAACGCAAATCTACGACGGTGCTAAAGCGCGGAAATTCGGTGTCAAGGTATTCCGCAGACATCCATTAAGTATCGTTGAGAACCCAGGTTGGCGTGCAAAGTCGAAAGCGATAGAGGCGAATACTGAGCCGGTAGGTACATCGTACTTTGGAAAACGAAGTCGGACGTGCACGCAAGACATGATCCTATGTAAGTATGCATATATATATACATATATACATAAATGCGTTCGTGAATGTACTTGTCCATGTATATGAATGTTGTTATATACATGTACTTATGTGCAAGTGGGTAAGGTATACGCGTCAATCGATGCACTTAACGCTTCTCGGCTTCTTCAGCTTAAAAGCGGAACTAGGTTTCGAGAAGCATAGCACGAGGATAATGACACTGCAACGGGCCGTATGCGCGAAGGAAATCCAGGGAGTTAATTAGGAAACACCGCGATATCAGGCAACGCGCGTGGTCGGCCTCCTTCCAACTGCCTTCTCTACCTCTTTCTCCTTTTCCTCTTTCTCTTCCTTCTCTTAGAGCTACTGATGCAAGATGCACGAGTCCGCTTGGAGAAGTCTGGCTTTACCTACAAAGACTTTAATGTACATACACTTTCAAAGACAAAAGTTAGTTGTACCGAGGAAGAGAGGATGGAGTGTTGAAAATTCAAAATCCTCTCTTGGTTCTTGCGGTCGTCACGCGAACTTTACCTCTTTCTTTCTCTTTCTGTTTCTATTTCTCTTTCTTTTTTCACCACTTTTTTTCTCTAAGTTCACCACCGTACAATCTTAGCTTCTTCATAGTATTCTTTCTTTTCTCTCTCATGAAGACGGACCACCCTACTTTTTCGCGGAATCCTTTTTTTAATTTAGGCGATACTCCTTTCTCTCTTTCTTCTTCCTTTCGTTTTCTCTTTCTCTCTTTCTCGCTCTCCCATGGTACGTAATATCCCACGGATTTATTATTCGAAGCGTACTGCGAAGTTTACGGAATAGCAAGCAGCACAAGCAGGATACGTTCGTCGTACGTATGTGTACACGTACTTATTATTCTAACGGAGAAATACATTGTTCGAAAACGAGCGCGAGCTCGGCAAGGTATGCCATTTTAATATCATTTCATGCGAGATCCAGCTTGATCGCATCGTCGGCTAGTAGAAAGAAGGGGAAAAAAAGTTGAGTTTAGTACGATCGCTCGTTTACCGACCCGCATGTACATATTACTGCCGGTAGGTGTACACGGATTTATTATTCATGCATGAATTTGAAACGCACGTTATACCAAATTGATGCCCTAAAGGGCTCGCACAGCATACTGAATATTACAGGTCATTTTTAAAGGGAAAATCAATTCCACGTATCAGGCTCATACATAATAAATGTAAAGAAGACCCTAGCAATGGTAGGACAGCCTATACTCGAGATCAGACTCATCTCTGAATTATCAATTTTTTAAAGAAAACATTCGCCCACGCGAGAGCTCATTACCTCCAGAATTATATATACACGAGGAGAACCACCCTCGAAAATATTTAACTTCGATTATCCTATGTATTTCTAGTATATACAAACATACCAAGAGAAAATACGTTTCATCGAAAGACCGTGAAAAACGTTATTTCGAAAATATATAATATATACGTCAAATATACGATGATACGATGAAACAAACAAACAAAAATAATCAAAATACAAATTCAAGTATTTAATAATTGAGATGTAATATAGTTGCAAACGATCTATTATTCGAAATTGTTCGGAACTTCGTAGCTCTAATATCGTCTAAAGAAAAGTGCTATTTATTTTCCCTATGACCACGCACACGCACACACGCACACACACACACACACAGAGCCACGCGAGCGATACCATTAAATTAACCACAAACAGTACAATATAAAAATGCTACCGATCGAAAATTCTATTTGAAGTTTGCATTGCATTCTTATCATAAATTTAACGACTTTCTACATAGTCTTTTGATCGCTTTAAAAAGGTAGAGGGAAGAAAATACGAGTAGTAAAGAAAGATGAACTTCTACAGGCACCTTAACACCGGTCTACTAAGGAAACCGGCCTATCTAGTCGGTAAATCTGGAAAATAATAGAGGCTCTACCAGCAAGAAGCGAAATTCCCTGCTTTGTTTGGCAAGGTTCCCCGGAAGAACCGCCCCTAACCCTTTCCCATTCTCATAATGATAGAAAATTTGCTGCGTACGAGTTACACGGTAAGCAATGGCGATGATCGCACGGTCGAATGCACGAACGACCTTGCAAAAGCGACCCACACCAACACCACCACCATCACCACAACCAACGACGAATCAAAATTTATCGAACTGTCGAAATACCGCGAAGCTTTATCCACGGTGCTATATGGCGATAAATATAAAATACGGCAGTACGCTTTATTCTCCTCCGATTTCCATACCAGAAATACTTTCTCGTCGATGAGCTTTTACCACATAGGCCATCCGCATTACATCCGTATTAAATTCAATGTCATTATCCGATTACCCTGACCGCTTTACTTCGTATAAAATCAATGAAAATTTAATTGATCCTCGCCAATGTTTTTCGCCGTTAGCGAATGTTTAATAGAAAATGAAATCTACTTAAAATCAATCTGTTAGTTTTATGCTTTTCATGATTTATCATTGGCACAATTGTAACATCGAAAATATATAATCGATCGATAAGTATAATAAATAAATAAATTTACTTGATAGATCTGGAAGGAAGAAAAAAGCACCAGTCAGATAAACAAAAAATCTAAATCATTAGTATTTGTTCAGATTTTCTCATTATTATATTGAGATAATTCGTGTGAACGTCATAGAGATCGTTGGTTTAAAATAAATAAAGCAAAGAAAATTTGTCGGTAGCGAAGCTCGGTGAAAAGTAAAATAGCAAAGGAAGGGAGACAGCCGGGAAACTGCACCGTAACGTTGATAAACGCGAGCTGGCTCTCCGGTACCGCTTGTAATCACTTACGAAGACCGCACCTACTATGTTATACATATACATATACATGCATACATCTATCTGCATCTACATAGTCTAGATATGTAGTTGCAAATAAATACGCGACACACCCCCCGCCGACATTTGCGTAGATTTTTTTCCTCTTTTCAACGTACAAATAAGTAAGTAAGTACCTTATACGTTATTTTCTCTATCCTTCTCTATTTTATTTCTGCATATGTTACTTTATCTCGTAACATTATTGCATAAATAAAAGATACTAGTAAGACGTACATACAGATGCGTTTTACGAATAATGTAAGAACCTTTTGAAAAGGTCGACAGGAAATGTTGGAAACGTAACGCATAGTTGATTACTCGTCAACGAACGGATCCTTAGAGATTTCGATTCGATCGGTCGAAAAGAGAGAGAGAGATAAAGAGAAAGAAAACGAAAAAAAGAAATAGGGAGGAGGGGAACAGGATAAAAGCGCTCGAAATGTCGGAGTCCGAATACGAACTCGAACGAGAATTTTCACAGAACAATACGAGGGGCCTCGAGCGAAGCTGCTGTTTCTGTTGCTACGATGTCGAGATTTCGAGAGAATATTTTTGCAGACGCAGTATCCCATAGTACAAGCGTATCGATGACACACAAGCAAGTCGTGCAAGGGGCTACCGAAAGCATCGATGCGTTTATACCATATATATGTGTACGTACGTGTACACGCATATATATATATATATATATATATATATGCATGCGTGCGTTCAATCTTACATATGTATTACAAAATACATATATGCATACCTGTATATGCAATACAGTAATATTAAATATATGTATATATAACATGTTAATATATTACATATATATAAATGTTACAATTAAATTGTATTATTTAGGTAATTCATAAAATAAATTGGTAATACGTAAAAAAACTAGACATTTTACAAGAAGCATACATATATATATACATATGTATGTATATGCCAAGAGAGTCCATTAGGTACTGTTTGGGGTTTATAGAATATCGACTATCGCTCGTCTACGTTACTAGCTTTCTACATAGGTATAGGATTACGCTAAAGAAGCGTAGATACGACACGCTCGTTAAAAATTTAATCACTCTATACGAATATTCGCGAATCGCAATTCTCCGTTTGCATCAGGATGACTTTTTCTCTAATTCGAAATATTTTTACTGAACGATCTCGTCAATATTTAACATGATTTCCCATGTAACATTGAAAAATTCACTTTACAAATATCCTAGTCCAATGTATAAATGATAATGGAATAATTAACTATAAAATTTGTAATTCTATCAAAAGAAAATTTATACTGAATTGTATAAAACAAGCTAACAGTTGATACGTTGGAAAAAAAATTAGAAAAGCTTCAACGAATGCGTAACGATATTTTGATCGTTTTAAATTGAAAATCTCATGTCCGAACATGAGTTCAAAAGTTATATTGAAAGAAGATTTGTATAACATCAAAGCATACCGTTGATTTTCATCGGATCGTTATAAAGTCCTCTTGTTTTAAAGTTCATTATTATTATGAATTTAACAGCAATTTTATATTTGATTCCATCGAATATTACTATCATATATAGAACTTAACGATCGAAAGAGAATGAAGGATATATCGCTCTTGTCATCAATTTTCCGATGCTCGCGCATACGTTAAAAGATAAATTACGTTACAAAATAAATAAAGAAAAATTGAAAAGTAAAAGAAAGTTGTCTCGGAAAAGTTCGGTGTGATCGCATTAATCGTCTCGAATCACAAATATACGATATATCGATGACTACTTGTTTACCGACTTATCAAAGATATATACTTATATTTATAGAGAGAAAAATCACGATAACTTCTACGATGGTAATAAGATTTCGCGGTAAACACGTATAAAGAGAGAAGAGTGCAGCCAACTGCACACCAATTAATGACTAAAGAAGAGAAGGGAAGAAGGAAAGTGAGAGAGAAGGAGAGAGAGAGGGAGAGAGGGGGTAAAGATAAAAAGAGAGAATAAGTAAAGTAGACATAAAGAGGGTGAAACAGATATAAAGAGAAATAAAGCTTTTTTTCCGTTCCTAGCTGGATAAGTATCTTTAGTATTATTTGCTCGGTGAGAAGGGAAAGAAGAAACTGTTAATATCGAGTATATTAATTCAAGTACCATTCGATAAAGAGTTATTTTCCCTGTGGAGCGAGGCGAAGAGAAGACAGACGAAACGAATTTTACGTTTCCCATTTTCCTTATCACCGTTCATTTCCTTCGAAAAACCTTTTCCCTATTGATATTTGTTTTCCTTTTATTACGCATTCTTTTAATGATGAAAAAAAATGCTGAGTAGAGAGGATGAGGATCACTTTGCGAGTTGATTAAGTCGCGAAATGCCGGACCCATTATTATCCTCGTTAATACGATACTAAAAGGGAAAAAAGTGCGAGGAAGAGGCAACTGATTTTAATGAGTTGCGTTGGGAATGATCGAATATTACGTTCTTTGATGAATAAGTTAATATCTATATATCGTATGAGGATTTTATTATGAAGAAGACAACATAAAATTCAATAAATAAATAAAACGAAACACAATTGAATCCGAATGAATGACTAGGAAAGGAAAAGCTTGAGATTTAAGTGATAAATAATAACGTAATGTCCCATTCTCGTGATGTTACATTTCCAAGATGAAATTAAACTGTCCTCGTAGACGATTAATCATACCGTTGAAGGTTTGTTGAAACAAATACTTTGTCACAGTAAAGAAAGGAATATACAAATGAAAAAGGGAATATTTATTTTTATTGTTTTTTCTTTTTCCTTTTCTTTTTTTAATAATTTCAATTTCAAGAAATTCAATCTACAAGAGATATTCCATTAACGTTCTTTCATTCGGACTTGTGTCAAAAACTTTTTAAAAGTACTGATGTAAGACACTTTTCATTAAGAACATAGTAAGTGTTTCATCAAATTACGTGATTATTATATAATAACACTTAAATACTATACTTTCTGTTTACCTCTCTTTCATTACTATTATTATTTTTTCTCATCCAATATGTAATTACGATATTAAATAGAAACGAACGTCAATTAATAAGCTTTTCCAAGTAGGATAGAAGATATATCAGGAGTTCTTCAAATCGAGCAGCATCACGGATTCGTGCGAGTTTGATTGAAAATAATGACGAGTTCAAGTCCTCGACTAGTACCACTTAAAAGATCAAATTCGTG
>NW_015148977.1:3555156-3606223 GCF_001465965.1 Polistes dominula
TATATTTACGTGTTAACATATACCTACTTATAGAGTAAAAGAGAGAGAGAGAGAGAGAGAGAAAAAAAAGGGATGAAGAAAAAAGGAAAAGAAACGAGGGGAGTCAGAAAAAAGTCGGTCGGAAAAAGTTCGTTGATAAATACACGCTCGCGAACAGATCGAGCCTCGTCGTGTGTTCAGAGAAAATAAAGCACTCTTGAAGAATTTTCCACGTATCGCTTATTGGTATGCCAGTGACACGCCAGTCCAATTTCGTTACCGACGTCTGCGAATCGCCGAATATCATGTGCTCCATTGAAATTCTACTATAGCTATGAGAAACGCGATATATATACATATATACATATATATATCGCATTTGTCTCCCTGATTGTGTTACCTAAAGTTAAATGATTGTATTTTGCTACCTTTTGTTCTCATTTTTCTCTCACCCCTATCTTTCTCTCTCTCTTTCTCCCAGCAATGAAATATTCTATTACGCGAGAAATCTATTTTCCCTACGCGTCATGCGACTTTTATTCTGCTCGTATATCGGAGCTCTACGATTATGCGACTTTTCGACGCTTAGAACGTAACAACGTGTTCGTAAAGAAAATAAATGAAATGTAGAAAAGTATTCTAGAAAAATTGAGTTTTTCGAATGAGAGAAAAACGAAGAGAATCGAACGAGAAACGATCTAGTACTTGGGATATCTTTTTTCCGGCACTTTGAACAAGACCTTGTAAATTTCTGGGGTTCAAGTGGTACGGCCAATGGACAAGCGCATTAACGTCGTTCAACGTTATCGTCCAAAACGAAACGATTCTCTAAAAGTTTAATTCCTTCTTACTTTTTGTTTTTTTTTCTTCTTCTTTTTAATCGCGAAATAAATTCGTGAAAGTACCGCACTCGTATTTATATTCATTAACGTAAAATCGATACTTAACTATATATTACAAAAAAAAGGAAAAAGAAATGAATTTTATCAAAAGAACAAGTTTTACAAAAGCGAACAGTCGATGTCCCAAGCACTTTACTATATGGTCCTTATTTCTCTTTTTGTCATATACTCCGAGGGCGAATTATTCGCGAATTCTCGTAATTTTCTACCATCCGTGTGATAGCCGATCGAGCGGGAAAAGAAATGAGCAAGAGATAGAGACCGAAACAGAGAAAGAGAGAAAAAGAGTAGATAGAGAAATAGAGAGAGAGAAAGAAAGCAAGCAGGAAGAAGAAAACTGGAAAAACGCGCTTTTCTCTTTCCTCCGGCACAGTCGAGGGGCAATTGAAACTCACGGTCATTTACTGCATTTCAATAATGGTTTCCATCCCCTTTCTACTTTTCCACTCGTTGTCTCTCTTTCTCCTTTTCTATTTTTCCATGTACGCGTATGCGCAAAGATAGAAAAAGAGTGAAAGAGAGGGAAAGAGAAGGAAAAGCTCACGGTCGATTTACTGGAAGCTTTATGGTACACGCGAAGCTGGAGAACGCGGAAGTAGCCTGAGGGCTAACTATCTCGTCTAGAAAGCAACTGCATTATATTCTGTAACCTGAACTAGGCACGCGTGTATCCCTTGCATAACGTCTTAAGGTATACATTTTATGATTCTACGAAAGATCATTTTTTTCGAGAGACACGTGTAAAGAAAAAAAACAAAAAAGAAATAGTTTTCAGCGCTACTTGCCATATATGTTCTTAAAAGTCAAGGAAATAAAAAGAATAAAACAAAATTACAATAGTTATTTATTATCAACCCTTTCAAAATGCATGCGTGTGTATCTAGATATACTTAAATATCTATACTTCGTGAAATAAGCCAATTTATATTTGTTTTCATAAGATTATTTATAACGGATTTTCATTAATTATTAATACTTTGATCTAAATCATTATTTACTAATTAATAATCATCGAAAATATTTGTATATGTATGGATTTACTCTTTGTTATATTATTTCTCATATTATTCTAATTAATTTTGAATGAAATTTATTTAACATGTTTCATGATTCAACATGAGAAATTATTTAAAACAGACCTGGAAACCATACTTTTTAACGTTGTATTGTAATTTTGTATAAAATATATTTACGTATACGTCTTTTTGTATTAGAGTTGCTTTAATTTTTGTTTTTTGTTGTTTCTTTTAATGTAGCAATTTCATCAAATCAACTATTTTCGTAAATTTTTTTAAGACAAAATAAAAGCAAATCGTTCCGAGGAAAATTACAAAAGCATAAAACAAGAATCCCTTTTCCTATGACAAAATTTTCTGCAGGATCTAGCCTTTGATATTTTGCTATATTATGCATATTATTGATTTTTTATTTGAATAATGTAACATATATGGAATGAATTAAAAATGAATATACATGAAAGTAAAAAATGTTGGTTGCCATGTAAATATCAAGTTATATTACGTTCATTTAAAATACTTCATTCAAAAAGAATTTGATCGAATGATTATAGTCTCATCTTTAGTAGTATAATATATAGCATTTAATATTGGCTTATTATAGTCACTTATAGAAAAGTAAGGATTTAAAATTTTACCTTAAACAACATTTAAATCATATCTATTCACAGAATAATTTCAAATGATCAAGAAAAAGTCAAACACGTTTGGGAATATCGAAGCAATATTATATATCGAATATCGTTCGATCAATCGATGCCTCGTGTAGTCGAATAATCGAAATTGATATTGATTAGACGACGTGTCATATTTCAACATATCGTATTGCTTACGATATATGATACGCGATACACGATACACGAGATTTTCCAAAATCATCGAAACAAATTTTGGCCTTTTGTTTCTTATTCAGGGAGAACAAAAATATGTAAGTATATATATATGTATATATTGTATATTTCTTCTTAGATTAAAGTTTACATTAAAATGCATACGAAATTTCATTAAAACTATTCAATGCTATTCTTTAAATAATTTTAATACTTCGTTTTATAATGAAAGTAATTTTAGTTAAATTATTTGACACTTTTTACTTTTTAATTAATTTTATTATTTCACGTTATAACAAAATTATGAAATTCTTTTGTAAATTTATCTGTAAATAAGTTTGCTTTAATTGAAATTTCAAATACATGCTATATGTGAAATAAATAGATAAAGAATATAACAAATACTATTCACTGATATCTTGACATATACATGTAATTGTTCGAAATATAGAAATGTAAAAAAGAAAAAAAGAAAGAAGAGAAAAAAAAGAAAAGAGTGAAACATAGACGAGCTTGCTTCAAAAACAGATGTTTTCGGCATATGAAATTCCCAGAGTTTTCACATCAACCAGAACGTAGGACAATGCGAGACTACTCCCTGGGATTTAAATATAATAACCTCGGGCTATTGCAAAAAAAATATTGCAGTAGCTCGTATCGAGCAGTATATAAAAGACAAAAAAGAGATAAAAAAAAAAGAGGGAGAGAGAAAGAGAATAAGGTTAGATAGGTGGAGAATGAAGAGGAACAATTTTACAGTATGAGTCGCGATCGAGTATGGTGTTTCGATGAACAGTAGGAAACTCATGTATTTCTGTAACAACCACATGCCACTGCTCCATATAATATATTCTGAATATTATAGATTCCCTATCGACAATTCTGTTTTTTATGCGAGCCAGCATATTTCTTTTTTTACGCAGAACTAACGAAATTCTTCAGTAAAATAAAAGCGTTCATTAAACAAAAACGAAAACTAACTCTAAACATTAAAGTAAGAATAATAAAAAATACATAAAATAAATAAATAAAATAAATAAAATATATTAAAATGTATTTTTTTATTAAAAATAATAAATACATTATTAAAAATTACATATCTATTAATATTATTAATTATATTTCGAATATTAATGAATTTCAATATAATATTTTATAAAACGAAAATATATAAACTCAAAATTATCACTGACTAGGAATGTTAAAACAAATATATTGTAATTTAAACAATCGAAAATATTATTATAGTGTAGGAAAATTGGTATTTAGTCATTTCATCTTCAGTTATATATATGTAAGAGTGCGAGTGTATGGTGTACATGGAAGTGGTGATGAAAGATTTGTAGCAATATGGATATGAGTGTGAGTGCCCGCAGCGATATGGATACGGCAAGAAAGAAAAGCGTACGATATCGGCTGATGTCATCGTTTGTAAACACCCCGAAATCTCTCGAATGTTCCCGAACCGGAAATCGGGAAGAAGTCTTTTTGTTTGACCGATTGGGAATAGTCTGGAGATTTCTAGAATGATTAACGGAAGTGATCGGGACCATTGGTGGGGTGAATGCATATATAAGCGCGGTGAAGAGGGCGGTCCTGGGCCCTTCTTGATTCGGTGTTACGAGTGAGTGTTATACGAGTGTGGTTACGGTTTCTAACTCTGGTTACTTGCTTTTTTTCTTTCGGTCTTTATCTTAAACCTTAATACTTAAGTCTTTGTTATATTATAATAAACATTTCTTTTATTTCAATTCAATAAAATCTTATAGATATTTTTGTCTGTCTGTCTGAAACCACGCCAACCACCACACCACCACCCCCACAATAGTATAGTATCGTGTTCGATTTACCTTAATTGATTGATAATTAATCCAAAAAAAATGTATATTATAGTCCGAAATCACCGAGTATTGTAAGTTTGACGCACCCGTTTTTTTCAAAATACAAAAGTAAACTGGCTCGTTGTCCTTTATGAAAGTTCTTGTATTCAATGTTGTTTTTCTGACTTTCCAAAGGCTACAAATACATAACATTTAATGAAAATTATAATATGGGGTTATAAATAAAAATGATATATATATATATAATATAATATAATAATATATATTGGAGTTCGGAGAGAAATATATGATAGTTTATTTAATTATGATGTCGAGCGGTATTTACAATAGTTTACAAAAAGTGGCGTGGTTGCAAAAATACAAAGTACAAAAGAGTTACAAATATAAGACACATATAAGTTATAAATATATGACTGATAAACTGACTGATTTGCAGAATGACTGATATAACAGATAATACACAGACGGATATAAAAGACTGATTATCAAAGACTAAGGATAGATACAGACAGATATATGCAGACAGCGGATATACAAACAGCAGCTTTCTTACTTTCTTTCGCATATTTATATCAGAAATGAGCTACACCCCTTTCGAGAGGGAAAGAAATTATGAATCTTATTGACCAATAGTAGAAGAATCCACCCCCATAGTTCATTCGATAGGTACAGCTTATGTTTTTGGTAAAGATCGTAGTGGAAGTTATGCATAAAGAAACTTTGTCTAGAATAACAGAATATCATTTCTTCTTATAGTATCGCATGTGTTTACATAGGAATCCGAAACCTCTCGAAGGGCCCGACACTGCACAAAGGTTTTCGTCGCACCAATATGTCTCGATAATTCTTAAGTTTGTTTGGAATTTTATGGCTCTCCCAGAATACTCTTCTTATTTTTCTTAATCTTTGAGTGAAGTTTTTTTTTCACTAAGATCGATAGCGTATTCAAAATAAAATATAAAGGAAAGAACTAAATACTAGTCTTATCGTCTACAATAATAAATAGAATTTATTCTTCTGAAAGTCATATAGACAATTCAAATTTTAACTGCCTTTCACAGAGGACAATGACTCATCTCAGTTTACTCTTGGATTTCGAAGAAAACGGTACGTCGAACTTATATTCCCTGCTTTTAAATTACAATATTCATTTTTTTCAACTAATTATCAATCCTTTAAAGTATATCGATCACTCTAACGTACATTATTAATATTTTTTATACAAAATATCAAATTGAATTCTAAACACATTACAGTAGGCCCTCGACTTTCGCACATAGTTGGTTCCTGAAGGTGTGTGCGAATGTTGAATGTGAAAGAACGAAAGATAAGGATGTAAAAAAATATGTACCAAAAACTGTATTTTAAAGTATTTATCTATCAATATGTATACATAATGAAGTTAAAGAGACGTGTTAAGTGAAATAATCCGCATAAGAAGCATTTGTTTTCCTATCCGTGAGCATTTGAATGGTGATACCGGGTCAGTCGTAAGTTGAATGTCGCGGATGTTTGAATAAAAAAGACTAGTTCTAGTCATGATGCAAATGGGTTTAAAATGCGCGAAATAGCGAATTGTGCAAAAGTAGAATGTGCGAGAATCGAGAGCCGCCTATATATCAATAGTTTTCAAGTAAAAATCTAATAACGGTGTACGATTTACGAGATACTTTTACGAATCTGTATATTTATGTAATTTATTTATTATTTATTTTATTTTTCGTCTTTTTCATTCTGAGGAGTGTCCTGACATTAGAATAATTTCGCTTAATAAAAAAGAAATAATATAACAAAATGTTAAACTCGATCGAATAGCCAAAAGATAGGAAGAGAGACGTGTGTTCTACAAATTCGATTTGAAATTCGGGAAATTTCAATAATTCAGTGCAATTTTACCTAATAGCTTTAGTGGTATTGCGGTATTCGATGGTGATAATAATTGCGGTAGAAATTTCCTCTTCCGGTCACTTTTTACCTTCACGATGGCGACGCACGCTGCGATCTTCTCGGCTCATTACTCAATAAATTTTCCACATCAATGCATTACATAAAAAAGCTTTCACATTTTTATTCCACCTAACACTTTGATACTAAAGAACATTACAGATTGACTGTGTAAACGCGTGTCTTATCACGTCAAATCGAGTATTGAACGTTTTTATTTAGATTATCGAGATCCACCATATTTAATCGCATTCTGACAAATATTTTCGAAAATTGACTGTTATAAATCATACAAGGTTTATTTTATCGGAGAGCAAACAAAGCCAAAAGAATGAACAAAATTTTTATAAATATTGATCTTATTTAGAAATTTAGTCTGATTTGTAATAAATACTTAATGTGGGAAGTTGCTTATTGTTGTAAAAAATACTTATAATGATTACGTTCAATATGAATCTAAACCTGTAGCATCATGTTGTAAAACTGCCTTATTCTTGTAGATAAATTAGACTATTGAATTAATTAACTAATTTTTTTAGATATTATATAATAAATAACTAATAACTCTCTCTCTCTCTCTCTCTCTCTCTCTCTCTCTCTCTCTCTCTCTCTCTCTCTCTCTCTCTCTCTCTCTCTCTTTCTATGAAAACCAACAAAATGTTAAATATTTCATCGTTATTAAACATAATATAAATTATTTATTAACGATCGAATTGCAGTTAAGCACTTTTGAAGCAATAAAAATATAATTTACGATTTATTCGTATTAATTCATGTTTATACATATATGCACGTTAAAATTGTTTCACGAAGATATCTAAACGAAACATATTGAAAACGTAAAGTACTATAAAATACAAAAAATTATGAATCCGACAAAGAACTCGAAGTTAAGATATCATCGCTGAACTGAATTTTTATGAAGTACTCTTTTCGCGCTATAATTATAATTTTATAAAGCCGCTATTGATTATAGGAAAAAGAGCATTATTCGTATTATGTGATTGGCTAAAAGTTTTATGATATTTAAATTTATACTTATAGGAATAGAAAAAAACATGTATGCAGTTTAAACGCGGTAGTAGTGAAACCTTCAAAAAACTAAACTTCGAAAAAATGAGACGAATGCAGAGTATCAGGAGTAGAATATAATTGTAGGGTTTATTTATTACAATATTGTTACTACTATATACTGTATTCTACCTCATTCTCTCGCAGGCTAAATCCTGTAGACCTATATGTTTGTCTCTTTTTAATGTCACTTTTCCATTTTATCGTGTTTCAAGTTACAACGATTCAAAAGAAGTTTTCACTTCAAAAATTTATCTTACATAAAGCTTTACGTGAAGGAGTACAATAGGACAACATTAGATCGGAAAAATTTTACGTAGGATTTTACTTCGTTATAATCGATAACAATTTTTAGTTTTTCATAATTACCTTCTTTTTGCCTATATTAACATTACAATAAATTTAAAAAAAATTCTTCGTTTCTCAATAAAAATTCCAAACGACTTGAACGAAAAGTTCAACATGGGGCGTAGACGCACTGAACGTGTTAAATATACATAAAGAATATCATAGAATAAAAAAAAAAAAGAAGGTGTTAACAGCACACGGTGTTCCCAAGCGGTCACCCATCCAAGTACTAACCGTGCCCAGTGCTGCTTGACTTAAGTGATCGGACGAGAACTTGTATTTTCAGCACGGTATGGCCGTTAACGACAGAATTTATTATACTATATGCTCTTGTCATGTACATCTTAATTTCAAGTATAAAAAAAAAGAAAAAAGCAAAAGAAAACAAAAAACGGTAAAACAGACCTAATTCGTTGATTCCACAATTAGCAGCCTCTACGACGTTGTAAACAGTTATGRTACGACAAAGCATGTCGCTCATGAGGAACATGGTTTTCATGGAAATTTTGGGATTGAACCGTCAAAAAGTTCTATTACTAATATAGATAGTTAAGAAGTTGACAAAGAATCTTGAAGTACGTGATTTTGTCTAAAAAAGAAAAAGATATTTTCAAAAAATGTTAAGTTTGATTATGACAACCATTATAAAGAAAAATTGAANGTAATGTGATTAATTGTAGTATTAATGACTATTTCAAATAATTTACTTATATTAGACATTAGGCAAATTGGTCTATAGTTGTTAACATTATTCCTCTCTTTATTGGGTTTTAAAAATGGCATTACTTTTCCCTTTTTCCAACCTACTGGATAATATGCATTATTAAGAATGTTATTAAATAATATTGCRTAGCAYTCTATTACATTATCAGGTAAATGTTTAATCACTATGTTARGAATGTTATCCACTCCTGAAGATGTTTTATTATTTAATTTGCTAATTATTTTACTAAGTTGTTGTCTATTACAGAGGTATGTTAAATTCTCCTTCAAGGATTTATTTTTCGGATCGTTTGCTTTATTTTCACTGTTGAATTCACAGATGCCATTCCACTTTTTTCTGTCTTTATTTAATTTATCATATTCTCTGTTGATTATATTGTCCAATCTGGATCCATCCTTTATACGAGAACTTGTATTTTCAGCACGGTATGGCCGTTAACGATAGAATTCACTATACTAAATGCACTTGCCATGCACTCCTTAACTAAAAGAAAAGCTTCACGGCCTAACAAACCCTAAATTACTGGTGTCCAACCAAATATTGGACGCGTGACTTACCTTATGCAGGTTTTCCCTGTATACAAATCAACGACGAAGCCTTGTTAATGATAAATATAAAAAATAATGGTACTTAGCCTTTTTTCTCAGCCTTTGTCTACTCTATCGTTTTTATCTACTGTCTAGTGGAAGAATAGGATGATTTTCTTTGCTAAACCGACCAAGGCATACTTAGCAACGGTTTGAAAAGTGGAAAGATCCGAATAATAAAAGACATGAATATTATCGCTTCGATATTTCCTAAAAATGTAAAATAAAATGCTAACAGACGAGCATAGCAACAGGCGTGCTTAGCAACGGTTTAAACAGTAAAGAAGTCGGGAATAACAACACTTCGATATTCTCTAAATAACTGAAGACATGAATATTATCGCTTACATAAAGAAAAGAAAGAACAAGAGAATAAATACTAATCTCGTACAAACATCCAAACATACAGACACACACGTAGAACGCTCGATCCAGATCAAGTTTTAACTTCAATAAGAACAATAATGTTAATTCATTTTTTTAAATAAAAAGATGTTATTAATTATTTATAATTAATATCTATACTAATCGCTTAAAAGTAGCCATTGGTTATGAGTACCATTCGAGTTATGTAATTGGTTAAAATTTATTCGACATTAAAATGTATACATATAGAAATAATAAGAAAGTCACTAGAACCAAAGAATTATTTAAAATAAAAGAACTGCTACAATCAGTTGTTCAAAATCGATATTTACTAGTTACTTGATTATAGCAACAGTAATAATTGATAAACGAAAAATATTTATTCGACTGATTGATTACAAACGACCGACACAAAAGTAAAAAGCTCAGGATTATTTGGTTATTTATCTTATACCAAGAATTTAGTTATCATGTATATACATATTTATTTAGAAATAACAAATTTTGTTTATTATTTTACGTATTATACGTCATTCTTTTTAAAAATAGGAATACTTAATATTTAAACAATTTCATTTTTTCCTAGCTTTCATCTGTATTCTACGATTCTTGCCAGGCCTTTGCTGTTTTGTCTTTCCACCTTTACCCTTACGTCCCTGAGTTGGTCTTTGAGGTTTTCGGTATTCAGAAACATCAGCTGAACTAGATTTGGTATTTCTTTTACTATCACGCTTTTTACCACCGTAACCATACTTTGAATTCTTCATCTTAATCTTAGCTTGAACTTTTGGATCTAGCTTTCTATTACCTGACTTACTTAGTGATCTCTTCTTATCATCTAAAAAGTCTAAATCTTGTCTTATACCTTTACGATACTTTTTCACTTCCTCTAACATTTTTCTCTTTTCTGCATGTTTTTTCAAAGTTGATTCAACTTGCATCTGTTTGCTAATCTTCCTTTGTTGTCTCAACTGCCTTACTTTTTCTGATCTCTGTGCAACTAATTGCTTTTTCATTAAATTTTCTTTAATTCTTTGCATTTGTTTGTCAGTTTTAGCCATTTCAGCAAAATAATCATCCGGTCTTGTAACCGGGACACCGAGTTTTTTTAACCTTGCAATGCCATCAACAACAGCGCCTTGTGCTTGCCGATGAAACATTGTTTCTCTACGAAAATCATTTAAAACCGGATCTTCTGACGGATCGAATTGAGGTAATTTTTTGTTTCCTTGTAATTGTTTAGCGCGTCTTACTTCTTGGTCTTGCATTTGAAGCGCTAACTCTGGCGCTAATGGTGCCAAAGTATTGACCATATCCAACCGTTCTACCCATGGCAAAGTTAACTTTATTTCTTCTAATTTTGCTTTCATTAAACCCTAAACATTTCAAATTAGTATTACAAAATTAAATTGTTTGTGTAAATTATTTATTACGATTGTGAAACAATATTTTAAAAATACTATAATGTTTTACTTACAATATTATTCTTGTGAACCTTCTTATTTGTCTCAATAACAGCATTGAGGCCAGGTTTTAATAAACCCGATGCAAAGGCTTCTTGTAACTGCACATATAAAAACAAAAAGTTAGGTTACGTACATGAAAAATTTTATCAATAGAAAAATATAAATATAAAATTCTTACTTCTTCGTCCGAAGAATTAACTTCCGAATCAGATTCAGATACAGTCGTCATTGTAATTAAAAATCGCGTTTAAATTATTTTATTTAACTAAATAATAAAACTTAAGCAGACAATACACAAACCCATACACCATGTGCTTTGCTGATTAATGCTCGTATAACTATCTAAATGGTGGCGCTATCTAGTGGAAACAATTAGAAATTCTATGAATCAGAACATTAATCTTCTCTTTCTATCAAATATTTATTAGCTTTTGAAAGAGTTTCAGAAGAGAAAAAAAATATTGAAGGACAGTAACACATTAAATAAATTATTTTAGAAATATACTATTTCAATTTTATCTAACGCTGTAATATGTTTGTAAATTTATTCTTGTAAATTGTCACTTTGACATTTTGTATTGAATTTTGCAATAATGCCACTAATAATCATTATATACCACATATTATACATATTTTAATAATGTTTAAAAAAAATTCAAAAATTATATAAGTTACCATATCAATTTTGAAAAAAAAACCGATAACCTTTATAATGATATCAAGAATTTAATTAAAAGGGTCATTAATCTCATATCTTACTGGTTGGAATTAGTTTTGTTTGTCAAATAAACTAACTTTGAAGATAAGAAAAAAATAAAAACCGTTCAAAGTAACTAGTTGTTCGTCAAGTCGAATCTGAACGTATCTTTCATCGTATTGGTTTAGAACGGACGCATAGAAACTGTTTAACCAATCAGAAAGAACGTTTAATTTAGAAATGAATATATAGGATGCGCAGAAAGCCAATCTAACACGTATCTGACGTATCTTTTGCTCGATGCCAGGATTTTTTATCACAGCTGGCTGACGAGGTCGAAACACCATGACGGATAATCATACGGATCCAATGTCACGTTTATTAAAACTTGCAAACAAAGTCAATTGCTTTTATCTGTCAGGTAAGCTAAATTAAACTATAATTTCATTATTTGATATAAATATCACCTTCTAAACCATGTAGTAATATAGGACGCGCTGTTTTTCATACTGTCCGCCAAGATATTGATTTCAAGTGTTGCGTATTTATCTTCGTACTTTCGTTGAAATAAAGAAACGCTGCACAATCTTAAGATTTATTTATATCATTTTTCTTTTCATTTAAATAACATTATAATTATTTTACATTAAAGTTTGTATTATTATTATACGTTATATCTTTTAATTTTTTATTATAAATATTTACTAGTATAAGGTTACATCAAAGACTTTAGAAATAATACTTTAAATATGTTATATAAAGACCTTACTGTCTAAAATGTTATGACTTTATTTAGGATTTTGTGCATATATTATTATTACATGATATACTGTTTACTTTCTTTCTTTTTTTCTTTAAACAATATCTTGAAATATCTCTTATTGATATTATCTATGCTGTTGCTCTTCATCATTTAATATATATTTATTCAAGAAACAATTTTTTGTGGTATATTTATAGGAATATATAAAATATTTACTAAATTAAGTCAAATATGTTTAGGGTTCCATACAGGTAAATGCAGAGCCTTTGTTGTCGATGGACAGCAAGTTGGGCTTGTACGACCAGATGTTATGACAGAGTTATTAAATCATCCAAAAGTGAGTATTTTGTCTTTTGCTATTATATATAGAAGAAAACTATTTGCTCTCTAAATAAATATTTTTATAATTGAAAGGTATTTCAAGTGGATCCTGAGTTTGTACAACTAAATCCTGCATTCCGGGATTATGACGAAAGAAGTGCTCGTGTGGAAGAAGTACTACGAAAATGGAAGGCGGATGAAAAGTTTATAACATTACGCGGTTGGAGGGAAGAATATTATGAAGTCCGTGCTCAATTTAATGCAAAACCTTTATTTAAAATGGATCGATCTGCAACATGTAAGCATATTACTTTATAATGTAATATACGATTTTCTAGTTTGATCTAATTTTGTGTATATACAGGTTTATTTGGAATTCGTAAATACGGTGTTGATATAAATGGATATGTTATGGATCCTATAAAAGGTTTGTCAATATGGTTACAAAAGCGTAGTCCTAATAAGCAAACATGGCCCGGATATTGGGACAATATGGTCAGTGGTGGATTAAGTGTTGGTTTTGGTATTAACGAAACTGCTATAAAAGAAGCTGGAGAAGAAGCCAGTATCCCTAAGAATCTTATTGAAAAATTAAAAAGTGTTGGATGTGTTTCATTATTCTTCGAAAGTGAAAGAGGATTGTTTCCCAATACAGAATTTGTTTTTGATCTTGAATTGCCGCCAGATTTTATTCCAAGTAATAGTGATGGAGAAGTAGAAACTTTCGAATTGCTTCCAGTAAATGAATGTTTAGAAAGGATAGCTTCTACAAATTTTAAAACTACATCAGTCCCAGTTGTACTTGACTTTTTAATTAGACATGGATACATTACTGCAGAGAATGGTAAGATTTTAATAATAGGATTTAAAAGGGGAAAAAATAAGACTAATGGTATATTTTTTAAATATGCTAATATTACTGTTACAGAGCCTAACTTCATACAAATTATGGAACTCCTTCATGTTCCACTGCAAACCATGTACAATCACCCTTTAAAAAAATGTAAAATTACTGCCAATGGAGAAGCAACTGAGACTCTAGAAAAAAAAAGAGTTTAGGTTTAATTAGATAATTATTTTTCTGCATGATTTGACTAGTTGTTGAAGCAACTTAAGTTTTCGGTTTAATTTGGATTGGCTTTTAGTTTTAATGCGTAATCATGTTATTTTTTTTTTTTAAATCAGATATATGTATTTACCAATTATATTTATTTCATATTTTAACTTTATATCTTTGTTTTCACGAAAAAAAATTCATTTAGTTTTTCAAAAGTTATATGTTAATGTATATTCTTTTAAGTTAAATATTGACTTGAAAAATGTTTCTAAATTAATGAAAATATTAGAAAATTAAATTTGATGACTAGCAATACAATTTTTATAAAATATGTTAACAAACAATGGTTTCCTTTGCTCTAATTAGAATTTCATATATGTAGAATCTTGCTATTTTAAATGTTTTTATTTTCATAGAAACCATTAAAATTAAAATATGTAAAATATTAATTTGTTCAATAATTGATCGCCCACAAATTAACGTATTTTATTAACTTTTTATCATATTTATAACATTATTTTAATATAAATTTGATTAATTTTAATACAATCATAAAATTAATATCCTTTTATTGAAACCAAAGTGTTATCAATGCATTCCAGTCGAAAAAATTTACTATAAACAAATTTAAGTATTAAGTAATTAACATTTCAATCCTTTTTCAAATTTAAACTGGCATTTTCCATTTCCAAAAAATAAGTCCATGTATAATGCTATCGCAGAAAAATCCTAATACTTCATATAGAATTAAGATGAAATCCATTCACAGTATTATGAAAGTGAATGTATCATATAGCATTTTTATATGTCAGAACTTCGAAGGCAGTTCATGTGCAAATATGTGTTCTATACCTGGACTTTACTATTAATAAAGAATGAATAGATTTAGCATTTTCATCTCACTTTTTTCAGAAAGGGAACAAAAATATTTGTATTATTTACCATAGATAGTCTAGATAGATTTTTAATTGAACACCAAGTATTGCTGAAATTCTGATCGAATTTATATTAACAAAGAATAATTGACTGTACAAATAAGATGCACAATTTTATAGTATATTATTTTCTTATATTAATTGAAGCTAGAAATTATTTGTTTACAAAAAAGGACATCATTTTCAAGCGAAGATTTATGCTCCGGAATATATTAGATTGTAAATTTTTATACCTTCATTGCGCACAGTTTTTTTTTCAAAGATCTGCTCTAATATAATTTTTAATAGCATTTACAAACTTAATACAGTCTCGAAACATTGTGATTAAGATTAACTGTTGTAATAAAGCATTTATACATGTAAAAACATTTTTTTTTATTTACTAAGTTTTTGAAACTTTTTAAACGAACTGCTAGTCACATTTTTTTTATTACACTACTATCATTTAAACTATGTACTAAAAAATATAGTCCTTATATTTAGTCATCATTTATATCTTCATATGTCATTGTTTTGTGATAGGTATGAATAAGGTTGGACATATTTTGCAGTGCATGAATTACCAAGATCAACGAAAATATGTAATAAATAAAATATACTCTTAATGCATAATAGTCGATTGATAATAGTTTCTTACTATCGCAAATCTTTCCGGCATGGAATATTGAATGAACAAAAACAAATTTATTTCATTGCTTTTCATTGGTCCATGTGTGACCCAAATAAATATTTTAACTTATAAATACATTTTAAAATGTATCTATAACAATAGGAATTAGATGCTTTATATAAATACTTAAAGTTTTGATTGGTTTGCCTTAGATAGAAATAGAGAACATGTCTATAGTAACAAAATAATGATCGCTTATAATCTTTAAGTATAATGTGATATTTGAGATGATTAAACAGTGAATCAATTATTATTAATATTGAATTATTCCATTTACTTTTTAAAATATTACTATTATTAACTTAGCTTTTATAATAAGATTTCTTTTTTTTTCTAAGTACTTATATAACTAATTCTTAATTTATAAATATTGTTAGAAATAAATAATAAATATAAAGATGACATTAGAACAATGTTAATGTGAAAGTATTATTTATATGTAACTCAATTTGAATACAACTCAATCATATTTCCTTAACAAAATATTTTATACTTAATTAAGTATATTAATAAGCATTAATAATCTGATAAAATATAAAAAATTATAAAAATATGCTATTTAATTGATATAATTTGTGTATAATTGTTCATGCATATATATTCACGAGATGACACGTTTGTGTATTCTTAAAAATGTGAATTAAGTAACATTGTAACATGATCACAATAGTTTCGATATAATTCATATATTTACATATATACATCCATCATGTATATTTTATGCAAGATATGTTGATTATGTGATATATACATATACATAAATATATAGATTACAAGCAACTATTGGATCATGAATTGTTTATAAATTGATTAGCGAAAAAGAAAAAAGAAACGTAATGTATTTAAAATAAGCAAAGTTCGCGATATTATTCCATAATTTGTTATTAGTCTGTAAGAATGTTACCTACCGTTTAATGTGAATATCCTTTCTTATCATATATTTTATACCCAGCTATATAAAGTGATAATTAACGATAACGAAATAAGAAATATTAAAAATTAATCGACGTATTACTAATATATACACGTATTATTAATACACGTGTGATAATAAAATAAAGGTTTATAATTTTAAGCGTGGTGCGTTTTTCGTAAGACTGGATGGATACAATTTATGAATGTTCATCACTGGATTTAATACTTGATTTGTATTTTCATTGTATGAACATGAAGCAAATCATTTCGCATGAATAAAGCGATGAAAGTTCAAAACACTCTATTTTATGATTATGTATATTATAATTAATGTAAACTATGCAATCCATTCAATTTGAAAAATGTTTATAGTTTATTTCATTTGAACTAACGCGCATGCGCACGAAACGGAAACTCATGTTATTGGAAGCAGTGATGCCAGGACGTGGATTTTTCCCACGCATGCGCATTACCTAATCCTCAGTAATGTATATACTTTACTCAAATATGGGGTATCGTTAGACCCCCATGACAATTGAAATATGGTAGAAATTACAGGAAGAGGACATTTTTAAAAGAAATAACATATTTACATGGAAATAAATGAATATATATTTTTTTATTATTTTGTACATCTGCAGCCAATTTATTACATGAATAACAACATTTGTTGCGAGAGTAAGGAAAACTGCAGAAAACCTTACTAGTATTCAAACAAAAACATTATATATAAAACATATATAAGAATATACTATTTACATAATAAATTAAAATCTCGTTTAAATAAAAATATGCTCCGGTTAAGCAACCTCAGGAGGTTGCTAAAACCAAGATATTTATCACAGATTAATCACATACATATGTTTGCCTCATGAAGTAAAAAATAAATAAAAAAAAGAAAACAAAATATATAGTAAATATTATTTCATAAAATATATAAAAAAACATAAATAAAAATATCCTAATATTGCGCAAAGAATCATGCACCTGTGCATACTGGAAGAAATAAAACTGCTTGAACTAAAACTTCTAAATTTAGAAAAAGCGGTTCTTCATTTAAAAATTTTTTTTTTCAAAGATAGTCTTCGACGTATCATCAATTTCTAAATTGGCCAAAAGAGATTTGTTTTCGTCATCAAAAACGATAGCTTGCTACATTTCTTAAATCTAGAAAGGGGCAATCTACTTTCCTCGCGCAAAGCTATATTTGCATCTAAAAATTTGAAATTCAGTAGTGTCTGCCAATTTATGTATTAAAATTTTTCTATCTTGGAACAAAACATTTAAATCGTTAAAAGAATTTAAAGAATACTTTAAAAATAGCATAAAGGCTTTAATTTTACAGTCGTTTAAAGAAATTAAAATAGATGCTGTCAAATTATTTTTATTTTCTAAAGTTTCCAGGTACAAGTAATGTTTTTAAACTTCCCAATTATCGAGAAGTCTTGTAACACACTTCTGTAAGACGAGCCATCTTGTACTTGAAAATTTTAAAATTTGTCGTGACTCTACTTCAAAGAATTCCTGAAATTCCCACAGGATGGCTGATCGTTTTGCACTTCTAGTAAACTAGGCTGCTGGTAATCCATCTTTTGGTTTCTGCCACTGTAATACACTAATATTGCACTACAATTAAACATATTATATAACATTATGCGACTCACCGTCACTTGAACGAAAATCGCGGGAAACGACTGGGAAGAGCCTGTGCTGCCAGATCGTGGGTAAATCGTACCCTCTCCCTGTGCCACTGTGGGATTGCACACAATGAAAGTTACCCACGTCCGTGTGTTCGGGATGTCGAAAGAAGTCGAGTGTAACCGAAGTTGGCACTTGGCGGGCACGCCGGAGTGGCACACTATGAAAGCGACTCGTGTCCATGTGTTCCGCGTGCCCGCCAACTTCGGTTACACTCGACTTCTTTCGACATCCCAAACACACGGACATGGGTAACTTTCATTGTGTGCAATCCCATAGTGGCACAGGGAGAGGGTACGATTTACCCACGATCTGGCTGCACTGATGCGCATGCGCACGAAGGCTCTCACGTTGGAAGCACATGTTAACGTGCAATTGTACCCACGTTTGTTTAATGTGTTTTCAATTACATTTTAACTTTTGTTTAATAATATTATTATAAATTGTTTTTAAATCATGACGAAAAAGAGAAAACAGTTGGAAAATGAGGAAACGACAGAAACGAATTTACCACCAGTAAAAAGAATGTCGGATGAACCTCCGCCCAAAAAGGTTAGTTTATATCACTTTTGGAAATTACATATATACTGTAACTATTGAAATGAAGAATTATTTAAGGGTAAGTTATAAGAAAATAATAAATAAATCATTAAACAATTTTTATTAGGTTAAATGGATAAACAGGCAACGTGTATTAGTATTTTCAACCAGAGGTATTGGTTATTTACACCGTCACCTCATGGAAGATATAAAGAATCTTATGCCGCATCATAGAGCTGAGAGTAAAATGGAACGTTCAAAAGATTTGCAAGTGGTCAATGAGATATGTCGAATGAAAAATTGCAATAAATGTATACTTTTTGAAGGCCGAAAGAAAAGGGACCTTTATGTTTGGTTTTCTAATATATCTGTGGGTCCGTGTGTTAAATTTTTAGTGGAAAATAGTACGTAATGTATTACTTCATTATTCATAAAATTTATCAAATCTATATTATTAAACCCTTTTGATACTATTAATAACTATAGTCATCCAACATTTGATGCTTGTGATGTACTGTCGGTGACCATAGTTAAAATGTTTTACATTGTAATATCCCTTTTTTTTTAATCTATTTCATGATAAAATGTGTATTCACATTGTAATTAACCTATATAGTAGAATCTTATGTGCATGCACTAGTGAATTATGCAGCTGTACTAAAATATTATATTATGTTATTATTAATATTATAATATTATATTTTATATTCAGCGTTTATGATATAATCTACTTAAAGTTATCTTATAAACTATTTTTATTTTAGTTTATACCATGGGCGAATTAAAAATGACTGGAAATTGTTTAAAAGGATCTCGTCCTTTACTTTCATTTGATGAAAATTTTAACACTAAACCACATTACAGTCTCTTAAAAGAATTGTTTACCCAAATATTTGGCGTTCCAAATCATCATCCAAAAAGTCAACCATTCTTCGATCATGTTTATACTTTTACAGTGTTAGATAACCGAATATGGTTTAGAAATTTCCAAATTCTCACAGAAGATGGAGGATTAGCTGAAATTGGTCCTAGATTTGTTTTAAATCCAGTTAAAATATTTTCTAGTAGTTTTGGTGGGGATACATTATGGGATAATCCTCTTTATGTTTCACCTGCTAAGGTAATAATAATAATAATAATAATAATAATAATAATAGCTATAATTTTAAGTAGAATTACATCGAAATCATATAATCTATTCATATTTATAATTTTAGTTTCGACAATTAATTAGTAAACGAGCTGGTAATAAATATGTGGACAGATTGGAACAAAAGATGGTAGAGAAAGCTAATAAACCAAAAGAAAGTTATGATTTAAATCCTCTGGATGAAATATTTAAGGGCGATCCTCTTGAAAAGGCTTTAGAGTTAGAAAATAAGGATAAAGTAAATGAAGAAAAGAAAGAAGAAAAGAAAAAAGAAATTCCAAGAAGGAATAGAATAAAAAAAGAAATTAAAAAACTTCCGAATAAACAATTAAAAAAGAAAAAAATGATAAAGAAGAAAGTAAAAAAGAATATAAAACACTAATTAAGTTTTTTATATTATGTGTAAATAAATTCTTCTTACACAATAATAAAATTTACTTATATATTGTTCTTAAAATTTGTTTATATTTGTTCTGTATTTGTACCTTATATTATCATAATATATGATTTTTTATATTAATAAATTTATAGCAAGTAATATTATAAGTACACTTCTCATTATCAGTGTATTAATCACTAAATTATTAAATGAACAAATGGCTTTGTTTAAAATAATACTTTAAAAAGACATAAGAAAATGTCACAAGATATCGTAGACATAAATGTTTGTAGACAATTTATATAATATATAACAGTTCATATACTTATATATAGCTCACTCATATTCATGTTACTAACATTGCAATTAAATGTGCGTTGTAGACGACATTTAATAATTATAAAGAAATAATAGTGTAAACTAATTGATATAATATAAAGATACTATTATGTTAATATGAACTACATAACTTATACTATAAAAGACATAAGTTTGTACATACGCTCGTATTAAATAAATATTATTTAATTCGATTGAAATGTTATTGACAATTATAACTCTTTTTGCACAAATTTAAAGGCACTTATGTATATATATATAAGTCATATTTTATAGTAGTCATATTAACATTATAAATACATAATATATTTCTTTAAAAAATATATATTAACTGTTAAGTAAATATATAAATACGTAATCCTTATGAAGTTCGTATTAATTTTACAAATCTAAAGCCTCCGTTTGTATTAGTAAAATTGTCAGCAAATTTAAATTTGTATTTATCTATCTTATAAAATCTGCAATTAATCTAATATCGTATATAAATATGTCATTGCATAGATAAAATATCTCATATAAAAATCTCATATATATAATGCACATCAATAATATTTCTCTTGATTGGTTCTGATTCATATATATATTTATATATATTATATATCATTATAAATTTCATTTTGACGTTTATATTATTTAAAATCAATATACCTAAAATATTTAAACTTTTACTACTAATCTATATTGTATAATATAAATTATACAATGCTTTGTAATAAAAGTAAATATAGTTATCGCGATAAATAATCGTAATTTTCATAAAATACTGAAATTAATAATAATACATTATAACGTAAAATGATAATAGAAAAATTATACCTAAGTAACATTTAAATAAGCTATGGAAGAGTTATCAATATAAATTAATACTATTTAAATGTGAATTTAGGCATTCATTGGTGATAATTCATGAGATTGTTGACCATTAGTATTAACATCTGATCCAATTTGTGCTAATGGAGACTGACGCCATTTTCCATTTTCTCCACTTAAATTTCTATCTTCGCATACACACAAAAACAGAGTATCTATAACAGTCTGAAAATAGAAAGAAATAATATTAACAAGAATTACAGCTGATAAAATACGTTACTTTATAATACTTAAATATAAGAATATATGCATTTATATATACCTCGTATAAAGAAATAATACAATGAGCAATGAAAAATGCAAATACACAAGTGACAAAAATTGGTGCTGCATAAAAATGCAATCGTGGATCCTGTCTCATGAAGAGTAATCCAACACTTCCTGTAGCGGCCGTGACAAAACATTTTCCCAAGAATAATATAAAATCTCCTATACTGTTAATTACAGCTACTTGTAGAGCATTATCAACAATTGTTTTGAAAGCCTGTAACAAATACAAATTTTTCAGAGGTAATTAATGTATAGTTTAAATTTTAAATATTAATAAATAATAATCACTTAGGACTTACAACTCTGGCAGCATTGCAAAAATTAGTTCCTTCTATGGCAACAACCGTATATGCATTATGGTTCATATATCTAATGAACTTTTCTAAGCAATAAAAACAACAAATACAACACTTTAAACCGCATTGTGCACAAGGAGAGGTTTCTCTATTTTTCTCAAACCTACGTAATGAAATTAAAACTTAATTAATATAAACAATTTCACAGTATATTTAGTTACTTTTTTACTTACTTCTTGTGCAAATATGTCAAAATAAGACGAGGTAATTTAAAAAGAGTTATTAAGAATGATCCACAAGCAACCGACCCTAAATGATAACTAATCAAATTTCCAATAGCTGAACATACCGGTGACATACTTGCATCCTTATCTCTGGAATATATTTTTATATATAAATTATATATATTTTGATTATACATTTACTTTTGATTAATTGCAATAAACATTACCTGAAATACCAATGTGCAACTGCACCAGCTATTACCATATCTTGACAAGCAATTATAAATTCTGATGTCCAGATCAAACCTATGATATAAACCCACCACATATATTTTACCCAGGTTGCATCAACATATTCAACAAATGTAAACGCTAAAACAGATTTATAGATTAACAAAAGAATTTTATTTTTATCACTTATAATTATATAAAAAATATGAAATAGATTACTTTTAAATTTATCTATAGAAAAACTTAGTCTTTCTTCTTGTGATAAGATACTTTTTTCTCCAACAGAACTTAAATTTAGAGGATTAAATATATGATTTTTATACATTTGAACTGATTTTGTTCCCGGATAATCTGAAATTCATTTTTGCTTAATTTAAAACCAGTTTTATATACTATATATATAGTGTTAAAAAATGTTGTAAATATACTTACTAGCTGTAGCAAGACATAAAATGACTACAACCCAAAAGGCAAAGAATAAAATTAAAGCAGTAAAGGTTAATAATGGTTGAAAAAATAAACCGGGTAGTTCTCCTAAACATTTTGCACTTTCTCTAAACAATGCTGTCATAAAGCTTATACGTTTACGTAAAACACAAACGAGTAACAATAATATTATCTACAAGAAAGAAAAATATTATTAAATTAATATCTTTGTATTAATTAGATATATATGATTAAAAAAAATAAATAAATCATACTTACAGTTATTATTGTTGCGATTATAGAAAATACTAAAAAAGCTCTTTCATTTCTAACTGATTCTTCTAAAAGTTGATTTGGATCAGTTTTATCTAACGTTCTTTTTATTCCTATATATGTCCACCATAATAATCCTGTTCCACCTGTAACATTTTAATATACATATATATTTAAAACTATAATTATTAATTTATAATAAAATATCAATTATATTTCTTACCTACTGATGCAATACTAACAAGAATCATTACTATCCAAGTTACAATACTTGCCAGTAAATGAAATATAGCAATCATAAAAAGGGACAGCACTAGAAAATATTTCTGTATTAATTTTAAAACATATTAAATAATGCAATTGTGGATCAAGATAATATTACTTACCAAAAGCCAAAAAGCATAACGCTAAGATTTCTCTCCAAGTTTTATATAAATCACCTAATACTTGTTCAATTACATCCCATGAGTTAATGAGCCCATATAAATTAGAAATAATTGTTTCTCCTACATCTTGAACAGCCTTTGGCATACAACGATTAAGTATCGGGACACTATTGTAAACAGGTAATTCAAGACAAGGTTTTGTCTTATTGTGCTTATAAACTCCGGTACTACAAGCACTAAAATTATTTCCTGGTTTATCATGGCATAACTGAGAACCTGTTTCTTTATAAAATTGACATACTTCATCCATGGTCTTCATAGTTCTATCTGGACATTTTTTCACACAAATTTTTAAAGACTGTGACACATTTTTCACATCAAGGAAAAACAAATATCTGGAAAGATTATAATGAAAATTAATTAACTAATAATATTAATAAAAAACAATGCAAAATAAAATCTAATATAAATGTGAACTAACGGTTTTTCACTAGTATCTTGCCCAAAAAGCTCCATGCTTCCAAATTTTTGATTATTTTTCGTACCACACGTATTTCCAAAGCTATCGTATCCATTAATAAGATGTAATGGATTACCATATACCAATGCGAAAGCTGCTATTAAAATCTATAAATTATGATAATTAAAAAATCAAACATAGTACCATATCATGAAGCATTTATATAAACAAATAATAGAAGATAAAATTGATAAAATTGCAAAAGTAAATAATATTATGCGTCTTCTTGTTATTGATGTTAATATAAACTAAATTTTCTTTCAGTTATATAAAATAATTTGATTTCAAAACTGACAAATTGTCAGCCCCCCATATAACATTTATATTATAACATTAAAAAATATAGTATGAAAAATAAACATTTTTACTATACCATAAGAAACCAAAATGCTATAAAAAGGCACATCCAGAAAATATCTGTGCATCCTCTGACTCGAGTTGGTTGTGGTATTTGTTCCTCTTCATCGTTTTCACCACAACAAGACATTTCTTATTCTGTAATTATAATAAAATTCTAAATTCTAAATCACTGTGTGTAACAATTGAAGCGCTTAATGTGAAGTTTATATGACGTTACACACACACAATGAAATTATTCATGAGCGGGAAAATAAAATAAATGTGACATTGATTGTTCATGAAGTAACATTTTTTTATAATCGTTACATTTAACAATTATATTCATATTTTTATATCTAAGTAATAAAATAATTAATAATAATACGCTTAAAGATAAACAATATTGAAAGGTGATTAAATTAAATTGGCAAGTACAACATGAAACAATATTTAATAATGCATAAGGTACTAACTGGAATATGTACATACCTGTAATCACACACACAACTATAATGTCGTTTCTATGGAAACGATAAGAGTACGTCACATGGATCAACTCGTTGAAGAACGAAGTAATGTATTATATGAAATGACGGGATGTAACGGAAATAAGTAACATACTGTATAATCAAAATATTTTCTTCGAAATAAGACCTTTTAATTGTAAGTACTATTTATAAATTTATTTATTTAGTTTATGTAATTACAAATATTAGTATTATTGTCTTATTTATTCATTTTAATCTATATCGTATACTTTAAACTTCGTCACACACATAACCTTTATTATAAAATATTATTATAGTGCCGATAATAAATAAGACGATAATTATCTAGTCCTAGGAATATTATATGTATTCACCGTTTTACTAGTTTTTTGACACTTAATATTAATTTCAGTGATGGAGGAAGATGGCGGTAAAAGAATGAGAGGCAGAGCTCGTGGTAGAGCCCGTGGTCGTGCTCGTGGCAGGACTCGAGGAAGATCAAAAAAACAAGTTAAAGTAAATAGATAACAAATTTTAAGTCTTAAGAAATGATTTGTATATTATTTTATTCTGTAAATTAAAAAATGTATGTATATTTTTAGGTTATTGAAAGCGATGAAGAAGATCAACCACCACAAACAGAAGAAACCCCAGCAGAAGTTACTACTGGAGAACCGGAGGAACATGAACCCCCACCATTGCAGCAAGCTCCTTTGGAGCAGCAGTTTGATTTGGAAGCAGATATATCACAACTGGAGGCACCCACTTTTACAACTATTAATAGAGGACCCCCTGAACCTATGTTACGGTTAAGATGGGACCATCGTGTTAATCTCATCGGTGAAAAAGTTCTTAATCCTATGATACATTGTTGCGACAAATGTATGAAGCCTATTCTTATTTATGGACGTATGGTGAGATATGATAATGATATAGTCATTTATGAACAACATATGTATATATACTCTATGACACTATTATATATATATATATATACATATATAATCGACAGTAGAAAATATGTAATTATTATATTATTGTAGATACCTTGTAAACATGTCTTTTGTTTATCTTGTGCCAAACGAGAAGATAAAGTTTGTCCGCGTTGCATGGAAAAGGTTTCCAGAGTAGAACAAACAGGTTTGGGTACTGTATTTATGTGTACTCATGGGGGAACAAGGTATGGGAATGCTGGTTGTAGAAGAACGTATCTCAGTCAACGAGATTTGCAGGTACTTTGTAATTTTATGTAAATACATTCGATGATCAAAGAGAGTAATTCTGATCATTTCTGTTAGGCACATATTAATCATCGGCATATATCTGCTCCTCCACAACCGGTTCAAGGAATGCCAGTTGAACCATCCCAATACGTGCATTCTAAATCAGATATTGAATCACAGTTGTCTAAAGTGTCTTCTGTTTCAATGCAGAATTCACGAATAAAGCCAGTGCAATCTCATATGGTGCAACCCATTATGGGAAATGATCCAAGAGTGAATTCAATGGTTAATCAACAATCTGTGGAACATAGACAACAACATAGACCACAAACAATCATATCTATGCAAAATTATCCACAAAATTCTGCACCACCTCCTAGTAATGGACCCATGCGAACTAATCTCATAACCGTACCCATCCAAGACACTACAATGGCAACACATGAAATACATTCTCAGCAAGGTCATCATTATTATCCTCCTCCACCTCCACAAGTGAATTATGGAACGTACAATGTTCCACCACCTGTTTCACAAACACAACAATATTATCCACAAGCTCAACACCCAACACAAGTATCTTACGTGCCACAACCTCCATCTCAGCAACAATATGTATCTTCTGCCCCAACTTCGATAAGGCCATCTCCCACTGGATATATACAAGATCCACAATATGGCCCACCACCACCACAACAACCACCTCCCCCACAGTCTCAATGGTCACAGCATCAACAACAATTTTACAGATAGAAACGAATTATACTATTTAGTGATCATCGTGAAAACTGCATCAAGGTGTTGTGATAAAACTAACATGAATAATACACAGTGAATTGCATAAACTTATTGCCAGTGCGATACTGGCTTTTAGGAAAAAGTAATACTAAAATATTTTATACTTTTTAAAAGTATATATATATATATATATATATATATGTATATATATATATACATATAAAACATAACCATTCTATACAGTCGCTAAAATTATAGTAATATTATTATAGTAATAAAAAAATGTTGTAATTATAAAAATAATTTGTTTTAATACCTACTGCTATATTTTTGATGATGAAATATTTTATTACACCATAAGAATCAGTTTTTGTTTACTATTTAAGTATCGACGATGCAAATCTTACAACGTACAATGTGATATAACAATACTTTTATAAAGAAAAAGAAAGTTTCGTTACTTAAAAAGAAAATTTTTCTGGACATAAATCTATAAATACATGCACATATATAAGTAGCATTCAAAAAACTGATTATTTTGTTCTTAGACTTTAATATTGGTAGGACTTTAACTGTTATAACTTATGTACAAAACTAACTATATATAACATGTATATATAATGTGTAATAATGATTATTACATTACTTTCTTAAAATATACCCAACGATTTTAACAAATGTCCATTCATATATATAATTTTAGCCTTTCATATTTCAGCAGCAGCTATACATCATCTCAATAATAAATATTAATTTACTAAGGATCTTGTAAAATAGAAGTACTTAAAATATGTGTGTGAAAGTAACGTGAAAGGCTAAAATTATAACAAACACTCATACATTGACAGAATGTTTTCACATCATACATAAAAATAGTTTTGAACCATATTCTATCACACGATCGTATGTATAACTACTGCCTTTTTTCAATATCTTGTTCCCTTCTCATTATTACATATCCTACTTATTGTATTTACAACTCATTCGATTTATGTACATCAGTCCATCAAGATAGTTTTTCCTTTCTTTTTAATTACATCACGAATGTTCTGTCTTTACAATTTGTTTTATGTACTTTTGGAATAGTTATTTTATCTGCAATAATTATTGCAGTATTATTAGCTCCATTTGATGGTGCTAAGTAATGTAGAAGTCTCATCTCATTTTTTTCTAACATACAAAGACTTGGAATGTGTGTAATAGATGCGTGTGCATTAACAACACATTAACGTGATGGTTGCGAATCAAATAATTCTAATAGATAATGAAATTTACTTGATATCTCAAATATTCATTTTTCAAGGATGTTATTGAGATGTGAAATTAATCAAACGTTTTGTTATCAGAAATAATTGTTGAAAAAAAGAATACAACATGAAAAGACAACACATAAAGAAACTATCATAATATACTTATGCATATTAATTGAATCACAAATATGTTATATAGAGCGTCTCAATTAAGTTTAATATTTAAATTGTTTTCACACTAATATTGAAAGTAAAACAAAATGAGTACAAAAAATTTATATAGTCCTAAGAGCGTGTGTCTGATGATGAAAAAAATATTCCTCAAAGGCAGTTAAATGACATTTCAAGATGATCATCACTTTTTTTGCATTAACTAATTTCTGATTATTTTTACTTAAGATTATTGGATTCATTTTAATACTGATTACGTCACATTATTAATTTTTTAAAACACATGTTAATATGTAAAAAAAATATTATGACGTTGAGACACCCTATATATCATGAATGAGCTGTAAATTATATAAGAAATTATTTATTTCAAGACAATGCTACTGATTTCAATGTGAATATGATCTCTGCATTACCAGTCTACTTCATTCAAAATATTTTTACAATAGTAGTAGTAAAAAGTTAACCATTAAAAAAACATTATAATTTATATCTTTCTTTATGTTTGAATGTGTTTCTAATGGAAATGTCCGACTGTTGTACTGGAAGCCATTATTCATTTTCATTGCTTATCAACCTTCCAGTCGTTTTCTATTAAACTTTAGACGGAACAGCATTATAAAGCTACGAGGTTATTTCCTCGTATAAAAACATTTAAATTATTGTATCATTTATCAACAGTCGTTGATTAGGTAAATAGATTCCATAATCTTTAGCAACAAAGAACATGGCTTTTGTTGGAAAACAGCATCACAAATTGCACAAAGATAAATTTTAATACTTCCTATTTTTTTTTTAAGAATCTTCTAAAGATCGTTATGTTTTAATATAATATGGCATTATATCTATCAACATTATGTATACCTTAAGTTTTATTAATTTCTATCAAATATATAATTTTTGCTATATATATATATGTATATAATATAATAATATGATAAATAATATTAACGAAAGCAATTAAAATAGTAATTTATTTAACATATTTTTTTGTAATTATAGTTATCTAATTATTTATCTTCGTATTATTAAATTCAAATTAATATTAATATATTTTATAATATAGTTATATTTTGTTTTGGTTATTTTTACAAATAAAATTAAATCCTGCTCTTTTAAAATAACACATGAAATGAAATGATAATTCCTTAAAAATATTTGAAAATATTTATAGACTTCTATAAAGTTATATTACAAATTTTGTATTTAATAATATTTTATAATGGAAATATAAAATGTTTATGATATCATGTTATATAATGTATGTTGTGTGCGTATGTGTGTATGTATTATGTATGTAGAACTTTTCATTTTTTTAAATGACTCTGTTTCATAGTATGACCAAATGTAGAAACAGTTGCATTATATACATAAATATATAAATATATTTTTAACGAAAAATACATATATTAGAATTTCATTACTAATTGTATACTGCCATATTATAAAATCCATTTTAGGAACATTTTCTTTAGAAGCTTCTTAATGTATTTACACATAAACCTATTGAAATCAGTCTGCATCAAGTAATCACGTATTTGTAGAAGGATGATTGTGTATATTGACGCTAACTTGTGGAATAAGAGGAGATGCGAGTGGTTTAGTTGTAGAAGATTCTGGAATTGGTATAGAGATTGCAGGTGGTATAGGAGAATGTTTTTTAGTTCGATCTTGTTGCCATGATTTTGTATGATCTTTGCTTAATCTTTCGTTCAGTGCTTTAAGTGCTATTTGCCTGAAAAATGATAATAATTTTAATTTGTTGCTAAGCAAGTAAATACAATTATTTGGAATAGAAAAGTAAATTCTTGTTAGCAGATTTTCCAGCATTTTTTATCTTTTTTAGATTTTATATTAAGTAGTATACAAACCTGCGTCTTTCACTATCATGTGGATCAATTCCAGGAAGATTAATTACCAAACCTGGTGGTGCATTTGACATGTCAAATCTTCTAACTACTTTTCGACAAAGTCCAATGCGTACAAAAAATCCATGTATAGTATTACTTACTACTGCTATTGGAGGTTGTAATACATTTGGAAAAAAACTGTAAATACATTATTATCATAATATTCAAATGGGCAATAACAAAAGGAAATTTAATGACAAATTAAGTTTTAAAATAATCACCTCGCAAATGTAAAATTATCAGCCATATCACCTCTAGTTCCATTATTATGTCTCTGATAAAATCTAAGGTAAGTCCAAGAAACTAGTAACCCACTTAAAAACATAGTCGGATGGGTACCTTCCAATAATCCTATTAACCAAAGCAAAAGTCCAACTATCCAAACCATTAAAGGTACGTTCCTATTAGTGATTTTTCCAATCGGTGTTTTTATTAAAATATGATCTGGCATAATCTGTTTAACTGCAACAGCGACACCTGAAAAAATACACATAAATAATTGATATACAATTGATCTTTTACATCTTAATTTTTTCATATTTTTATATCCATCAATACTAATTGCACAATACCTGCAATATATCCTGCCAGACCATGAATATGTATATCAAATAATAGATCAGTATCATTGGTACACATATAAAGAAATAAATAAAATAATGCTGAGAGTACAGCTACTCCAAAGTTAACAACTGCAAAAAAGGTCATCATCTCCATGGCACCCCATAGTGGTTCTATTAATTTGCCACAAAGACCAACAGTCACTATATCCGCACATACTTCCCAAAAGTGTATTTCAAGAAAACAAAAAGTGAAGGCCGTCCAAATCCAAAATGCTGGTGGTATTAAGTAACCTGGTGTCACGCTGAGAGCGCGCACCGCTTCTTGGGAGAAAGAAAGACAATAAGAGAATAGTACTACGATGCATATAAACTTTACGCTGGTACTGGTATTTCCTAAAAGAGCCGCAAATTGTTGTTTTAAATAAGGGATGTTCCTTGCGAGACCCTTTATCGCTGCCATTTCTTTCCAAGTAGACTCTTAACCTCTTTGAATCACAGAGCCACTCGCGCTATGACTTGACGTTTGCCGCGAATGCGCACATACGTAACTCCGTTCACGCGCAGAAAGCGCGCAATCTGATTCGTTGAACGTTTAGAAAGTATTTAAATATATAGGTTATTCTACCAGGAGGTACAATCTTCTTTTTTAGAGTTCATTTAACTTGTATTTTAATCCGACTTTTTCATTAATTTTTCACTTCAGTTATTTCTAGATCATACCTGTTTTCTTAGAATGATATCAATACTGTAATGAATCACATAGTTAGTTACATACTATATTATCATACATGTTTTTATGTGCCACGTAGTATTTCCCTCGATAGATTCCTTTCATTATACTTAATGATATCAATATTGTTTTTTTTCAGATGATTTATTAATATATAAAATAAAAAAACATTTTTTATAAATTGCCAATTAGAAAAGAATGAAAAAGGAATACTTTAAACTGGGTAAAATAAAATAATACAAGATAGAGGAAAATTTCGATAATGTATTAGATTTATATAAATAAATCGATAATTCGATAATCGAAATCTTCTTCTCAGCCAACTTTACGCGATTTGTTATTTTTCAAAAAATAAGTGAAAAGATGTATTAAGAATTTCGACGTATATTATCAAGTACTTTTTTTCTCTCCTTTTCTTTGCCTTTTTTATGTAAAAAAAATTATTCAAAATTTGAAATGTGATAACGGTATAAATGCGCTCACGCGATTAATAAGGAAAATAAATGCCCGGAGTTTGCGCACGTTGTCATCGCGAAGTTTATTTCGCGGAGGAAAGGTTGGCTCTCGGAAAAGTTTGGCATACGTTGTGTTTCTCCTGTTGTAAGTATATCGATTAATATAATTAATTAATAAATATATTAATAAACAATTTTTTTTCATTGTTTTTTATCATCTAATTTAATTTTTAATTATTTCTACAGTTAACTGTCGAAAATTATTGGACAGTTGTACAGTATCGACTCATCGTGGCGAATTATTTTGTCGAAATTGTTATTCCCGATTATTTCCAACTATTTTACGTTCTACTAAAGGAAACATTTCATCGAAGGAAAACAAAACATTTCCATGTGCAACAATCCCAAATACATCGATCTCCCTAAACGATTCCACCTGTTGTTATTGCTGTTGCTGTTGTGCCACCGAAGATTCTTCGATCGGTGGAACATCGTCGATAAATAACAAGGATTACCATTTGAAGAAGAGTAGACTTCGTGGGGGTGGCGAAGAAGAGGAAAAGTCCCAATCGAGGTATAAATTGTTGCAATAATTTTATACTAGTCTATTTCAGGGATTCTTAAGATCTTATATAAATTTCTCGTTAAAAAAAGCTTAAGAAGCCCTGATTTAGTTGATAGCGTATCAAGATTTTATTGGAAACAATTTATTTAAAAAGAAAAAATAATGCAAAAGTGAAGATCGTAAGTGCAGGTATTTCCAGTACGGAAGGAAATCATAAAAATCAAATCAACAATTCATCAACGCCACGTCCTTGTCCAAGATTATCGGTCCGTCGTGTGTCTTTTTGCGAAAAGAAAAATATTATTGATTGTCGTCGGGATATGCAGAATGATTGTAGAGTATTCTTGGAAGATCGTAATTTCGACGACAGTTCAAATGTAGATATTCTAACTATACGTTCCTTCGAGGATGTAAGAAAACTCGATCAGGATTTAAACGACGAAGATTTAAATTATTCCGATACCATTAACTGCACGCAAATATCTTGTAATGATAATACGCTCGTTTGCAAACATAACGATAACAATATTGACAAGGATATGCCAAATTGTATTCATAAAAATCTTCATGATTCGTTGAACAACATTGAAGATAAAAATGAGGAGGATGAAGACGATCGTATGAGAGGAGGTCACGGAGGAAACGGTTGTCGTAAATCAAAAAAAGTAGAAGGTTGTTGCGCTAGTAAAGCGATTAGTGAGGAATGCGGATGTTTTTCTTGTCAGAATGTAGAAAATAAAGGTTGCGGTTACCGCAAACGATGTTTAGAATTTCAGTCATGTCCTCCGCGGGAATACGATCCTTGTTTGGATAATCATAAAAGTGCATCTTGCAAGAGTGCTAGTTGTTCTCCACCATGTATCGATAGAAGAGTTTGTCCACCAGCGGGATGTAGACCAGTTTGTAGGAAACCTAGAAGAAATTGTTGTTCACCTTGTAAAGGAGAATTACCAAGTTGTGGTGGTGGGGGATGTTGTGGTAGTGGTTGTTCTGGAGGATGTGGTAAGCCTGGTCAAACTTGTATGCCGGCTCGACCATGTTCGACTTCACCTTGTCGATCGTTTCCTCCTTGCGTTGAAACAACTTGTACATCTCCGCGTCCTTGTAATCCGACTTCACCATGTTGCCGACCACCCAGTGCAGGAGGATGTTGCAGTGGAGGTAGTGGCTCGAGCTACTGCCGGTAAGAGAACTTATGTACCGACCTCTTACATCTAAAAATGATTTTCAAACGTCTGTGTAGGTCGAGAAGTTCACCATGCCGTACTATTCTCAGCGGTGGTTGCTGTTGCGACAACGTTACGTGCTGCGATATCGACAGAGCTGATTCCTGTTGCAAGACTAAACTACCTCCAGGATGTGAATGCCTAGGTGGTGGTCTAGATTGTCAACGTTGCGGACGGAAAGTGTACCAAGCTGAAATGCAGGTGGTGTATATTTGAACTTGATCTTAAAATGACCGACAAAAGTGATCTTGAATTTCTTAATAAATATATGTTTATTGAACCTTAACAAGATCGCATCCGGTGTGCCCTATCACAACATTTGCTTCAGTTGCTTCTGCTGTCGTAAACCTCTCGAACCATTAACGTATCAAGAGAATTGTGGCGAGATTTATTGTAAACGTTAGTATAAATGATGAAATCTCTATTTCGTTGTGATTTCTAATATGTTACATATATTTTTCTTTTTTTTCTTTTCTTGTCTGTGTGTTAGAATGCTACATCAGAAATTTCGGACCGCAAGGATACGGTTATGGTATCGGAGCCGGTGCGCTGCAGACCCCAATGTGAAGCAATAATATTGGAGAGGATATGCAAAAACTCAATGTTATTCTACTTTGATTTACAAATATGCACAAATATTTGTATGGATACTACTATTTTCGTAACGAATGTTGTGGCAGATATTGTTTTATCGTATCGTACGATCCTTTTTAATGCATCTTACATGGTAGCTTGTATGATTTTTTCCCTTTTTTGTATACGAAGTTTTACATTTATAAAATTACATTTTGATTTCTCATACAGGTTAAACGACAATCATACACGACACAAACACACAGTTCTGTTTAAATTTTAGTTTAATCATTTAATGTATTAGGTATTATAATATCCTTATGTTTATTTTTTCTCTCCGATGGTTTTTTTGATATTATTATTATCATCATTATTATTATGTTATAGTTATGTGGGAGCAAATGTATTAGAGGTAAAAAAAAGGTGCTAAAGCATTCTAAGAAAGGAGTGATAAGAGGTTGATGGTTGGAAAGAGAGATGATACGAATGGATCGGAGAACGAGATAACGAAAATGACGATAAAATGAGAAAGAAAGATCGGCCAGAAAGAGTCGGTAATTGCTATGAAAGGAATGGAAGAAGAATGAAGGAAGAAATAAAGTAGGAGAAGTAGGAGTAGGAATAAGAGTAGGAGAGAAAGAGAAGGAGGAGAAAATTACGTGGTAAAGGCTGGCGATACGATTTGAAAGTGAGACGAAGGGAGAAGGAACGATCGGTTTTGAGATGGGAAAAGGAGGAAAAGCGAAGTTCGTGGATGTGAGAGAAAGTGAGATGAAAATGAGGAAAGAGAAAAGGTAGGAAGATAAAGAAGGAAAAGGAGAGAAAGAGAGAGAGAGAGAGAGAGAGAAAGAGGGCGGTGGAAGAGAAAAGCCGGGCTTGCGAAATAGAGAGAGAAAGAGAAAGAGAGAGAGAGACATAGGAAGAAAGAGTGAGTGGTTGGTTTATTGAGTCCCTCTCCTCCCGTTAGATTGTGGAACGAGGAACGTAAGCGACGCGAGCGGAGGTTGGAGAGGAGGAGGGGGGGGGGCGTTTATATAGCTTTCAAGCGCAGAAGCTTAATCTAATTTCAAATATAAATCTGTTCTCTCTCCCAGATCTCTCTTTCTCTTTCCCTTTCTCTCTTGCTTTCCTTTCTCTTCTGCTTTCTCTACGTAAGCCCTACCATAGTACCGTATAGCAACGTGCTCGACGGCTTACATTACCAGACCAGCTACGAATAATCTCTTTTGCTTTTCCCATTAACGTTACGAGACGTAAAAACGAGCTTACCTGCGTACAATAGCCCGGAATTTAGGGTTCCTTTTTTCGAGCTACCAAATTGATATACACAATCCTATCGAATCAAATTATTAGGTAGGTGTACACCACACGCTCGTGTTGCGTTCGATTGAAAAAGCAATTTTTGCGGATCGCCTTTTTATTTCTCTCTTTTTTTTCTATCTAAAAAAGCAAAAAAAAAGGGAAATTAAAATTAAAAAAAAAATGAACAAAAAATAAAAAAGGCAAATAGAACTTTGTAAGGCAATTTACAATTTGTCGTAGTTGGTGGTATTCATGGTATACTCGCTCAGGGCGTAATGCGCATATAGAAAAAAAATTGTTTCGGAAAGTTTTCAAGCGACTGGCCGGTCGCGTGGGCAAACATTGAAATATTCGCGAATAGAAAATCGAGGAAATATCCTTTCGGTTTGGCAAACGTTTTCGCCTGGTCTTTTGTATTTGGTCGTTCGTTTCGAAACGGTATGAAAATCAATTATTTCGTTAATTCGTGCGTTACATTGGCTGTCACGGTGGCATCACTGTGAGCGACATCGGCCCAAGGCACCATTTTTTAATTCCAAATGTCGTTCTACCCTTTTGCAAGCGAATTTCCACTTGGTACGTGCGCACGCCATTTTTCATCCTTATCCATCGATCTGACGGTTATCTAGCGGATGACTTTCGCGTTATCCGTTATCTCTTCGTCAAAATCTTACCGGCTAACGTTTATATCGTAAAGACCGTGTTTTAATAAACTATATCTCCGAGATGTGAGTTTAACGTTTTAGTTTTTATCACCATGCGATTATATTCATTTACGTTAATGTGGATAAACCTTTACTTGCAATATAAGCATAGGTATAAATTCAATAGGAATAAAATTTGAAATAAATCGCCAATATTTGGACGTGTCGAAAGTGCATTGAACAAAAGGAAAGCCAAAATTCGAGGGAACGAGATTCGTGCCGATTCGACGACGACTTAAATTTCACTAGGTTAAAATTAATGTCGGTCGTTTGTCAAAGGCTGATACGTTGCTGGTGTAAGGACGAAAAGTCTAAAAGGGGAGCATACACAAAACGGCAGACCCCAAAACGCCCCTTAACGGTGTCACAACATGTTCTCGCCGTTGGGACGTTTATCGACGATGTGCTAAAAGGAACGATATTAATAGCGCCTTATGAATTAGCCATTTTTGTGGATCTACAGGTATGCCGATCTTACTTCATTCGCTTGTATACCGATTCTCGAAGATACTTTATAAATATGAAATCGTTTGATATTTTTTTTCTCTATTTTCTCTTTTAATTCAAATATTATATACATACTTTTGGTCTTATGAGAAAAATGATTAATTAATTTTACAATTTGCAATCGGATTGTGGCTCTTATCTTGTGTGACCAATCGACGGACACGCAGACGGTACCGTAAAAAATTTCCCGTCTGCATTCAAAATGGAATTTCAGTGGTCCATTCAATAAAAGGGGTCCTCCTGTTTAAAATCTATGCAATGAGATCAACCCTCAAATGATGCTTGGCGAATCAGTAAGTATTTAAAGGACTCTAATAACGAGCATAAACGAGAGATCCATTATGTTTAGATCGCATAAATTTAACTCCCTTCTAAAGAGTTACTGTTAAGATTATCTCACGTTAACGTTATAACCATATTTTTTATAACGATCGATTTAAACGTATATGCGATTTAATCTTTAATACTTTAAAAACCAATGACATTTTTCTATATATCCTAGGATATTTCGTGATAATCGTAGGATATATTAATAGAAATGTTAATAATAATAATAACAATACGTCCAACGAGATTTTCGTCGCACGAATAGCAGTGAGTACGTTTAATTTGCATCGTATAAATCGTGTTTCCGGTCGAGCACGCAACGCAAACACGCGTTACGTTTACGCTCTCAGTCCCTCGCAAACAATCCTGCTCTAGGTCGATAGACAGAGAGAGAGAGAGAGAGAGAGAGACAGAAAGAAAAAAGAGAGAGATAGAGAGATGTGCGTTTTGCACGTTGCATCGTATTGTAACTTCGGTAATTTATGATTCGATAAATAAATCAAGCCTCGTTTTATTTTCGTAGACCCTCACGAATCCGGCCGGATACATGAGCACACTTGTAAGATGATTTTGGGGGTTACGCCCAGTTATCTCCAAGGTCCGAGAGGGGAGCTCACCCCTTCTTCTTTTCTATTTCGGTTGCTAAACGCTTTTCTATTTGTGCATACGTGTTCCTTGTGTGTTGAGATAGGATCGACCTGTCCTTTAAATTCCTCGAGTCAACTACCTTCTCAAAGATGTGTTACACACACACATTAAATTATGTAAATACAATGTAACTATACATGCGATAAAATTGCAGTTGTTGAACGATCGATAGAGTAAATCGATGTGTAAAATATTTATTTTCCATATTCATTACATCTCGATAGTCACGAATCAATTGAATCGTTGTTTACCGTAACGGACCATGTGTTTCATGATCGTCGGTAAAATAGGCACGTTGAATATTCAATTTTTGTTTGGTGCTTTAAATAACGAAATACTTCGGTGATAAATCGAACGCGATCATTTAGAGTTTTTAAATATCAAACATAAACGATACCTGAAGAAAATTAAAAAAAAAAAAAAAGGAAAGGAAAAGAAAAACGAGACACGATTTCTTTCGAATAATAGTTTTCTATTCGGTTAGAAGAAAAGGATTCAAACGCGAAGTAATATTTTTTTCTCTCTTAGTTCGTTTCCCGAACACACGGCGTGCACGGCGGAAGAATTCTCTCCCAGAAACTTATATAACGATAGATTTTCTAAAGGAGAAATAAATAGACGAGTAAATCGTGGACCAAAATTTACGAGCGGCCCTGGGTGCGCTATAGTCTCGGGTACGGACTCCAAACCTATTTCCCTCGGCATTTTTATTATTTTCTGATAGCGTGTTTACGAGGATGGATGGATGGATGGATGAAAGAGAATTTTATGAGACAAGTATAGCTTTTAGATTAGGTATTGGTGATCATTCTGTGACATAATTCTTTTTTTTTTGTTCTTTTTTTTTTATTTCGAATCATACGATAAACTTCGAAAAAATATCATTTAATAAACTTCTCAACGTGATTGTCATATTATTACATTTTAATAATTATGTTGTAAGGTAAGGAAATTTAAAAGAAACTTTATTAACACCTTATTTGATTAAATTTAAAACACGAATTCAACTCTTCTTTCGTAGGACAAATGTTTTATCCAACGTAGAGAGGAGTATCGCAGTGTCGAGTGAACTAGTTTTATAGAAGGAGAAGAACGTTTCGAAACTTGTAGCCTGTTATAGCTGTACGATCGAAAAAGGGGTTTAACACGCGAAACGAGAGGCAAAGAAAGAAAGAGAAATAGAAAGAGAATGAGATAGAAAGAGAGAGAGAGAGAGAGAGAGAGGGAAAAGCAAGAAAGAGAGGAAAATATATAAAATAAAATCAGAACGGTGTCATATGCGCCTGCTTGCATGATAAATGTAGCGATTTAAAATCGAAATTTCTCTTTTCGTGTGCACGAATCCCGACGTTTGACTAATGGTTCCGCATTAACTATTGGAGCATTATAGAACGGCGCGTTGAAATTTTGAAAAATACATTTACCCCGACATGCGATTAATATTTTCAAGCTTTATCTACTTCGTTGCATGTTACTCGAAAAAGTGTTAGAGAAACAGACAGAGAGATACGTATTTTGAAACTGGTCTTATATGGTAACATTAACTGATGTTTTCAAAATGTTAAAGACAAAATTTATACTTATAAATAAAAAACAAAAAAGAAAGTACTTTAAATAAAACACACGGAGTATTCTTTATCTCGAATGTAAAAAAAAAGAAAAAGGGAAAGGAAAATGTCGTAAGTTAAGAATGAAAGACGACAACCCTTTTGAAAGTTCAACTCGAGTAGGACAAAAGCGAAGAAGAGTATCGAGACCACCCGTACGAAACGAAGTTGGGTTGACACCTAGGGCATCAAGCCACCCGGCCTATTGTGAACGAATCGGGGTGGTTCGACCGATGGGCTGTGCTTTACCGAGCGTAAAATATCGCCATTCTCTAACCCATAATAGTTACCGTGTTCTCTGGCGTCACTCCTTTATGTGGTACAAAGCATCATGAAACCATGAAAGGTGGACTTTCGGTGATCCTAAAGCAAAGCGTGCAACTTCTTCTAAGTTAAATATTCGATTACGTTCAAGCACAAACTATCGATCGACTAAATCATTTAATATTTATATTTATATTTTAAAATGGCGATACAAATCTATAAATTGTATTAACCCCAGATACGATGAACAGTTTAAATAGGATAACATCTTATCGATTTTGATACCACGAAAAGTGAGAAAACATTACTCGAAGAAAATGAAAGATAAAATAAAAAGAAAAGTCGAAGTAGAGGGTGAGAAATCGAAGGGTAAGTCGCATCGGGAATAATTGCTAAGGGTGATAGAAGGCAGATGGAACCCGACAAAGAAATAAAAAGAGAAAGAAGATATAGAAGAGAAAGAAACGGAAGCTGCGTGACAGAATGATAATAATCTTTCGAACGTTTCTCTTTCATTTCGCTTTATTATCATATTATTAAAAAAATCTCTCCGTGAAATGTTATTAAAATCGTTTAAACGCCTCGTGCCACGGGCCCAACCATTGTGTTCTCTAATTTAATAATATTAAGCGCGAACTTTTTAGGGATGGTCAAAAAGGGAGAATGAGAAACGCGATGGGACAGTCACCTCCCTTCTATTGTCGCTAGTGATACTCGGATGGTGACCCTCGAACTTATATATACTCATGGCGTGACCATTTCCAATGATATTCCTTATTGTTTTATTTTGTTACCTTTATTTTCGACGATTAGCAGACAAATTGTCTTTTCAATGTATTTGATCGAGTATAAAGTTCCTTCGTATTTTAATGCAAAAGTAAAATAATTTTTTTTTCATATTTTGTATCCAATTTTTTCCAAATGCTTTTAACAGTTGTTTGTGTTAGATTTTTAGTTCTTAACTAATATTATGGCTATTAATGTGACGATGCAATTGATTGGTAGACTAGAGCGAGGGGTATCATTGACATTAAAATTTTCAGATTGAAAACGCTTGAACCGACTTTTTATTACACACATACACATATATACCGATACTTTTCTTATTTATTTTCAAAATATGTTGAATATCTGTTTTATTTGCCCTCATTTTCAAGACGCAATAACTTTTGACTGAATAAACAAATATCATAATTTGTTTTCTTTAATTATTCTATGACATGTCAACTTTCAAAAGCACAAAGTTACGTAAACCTAAAAAGACATTTACTTAAAAAAATATGAATAAACTTTTGACTCAATCCAATACTACAAGACATATTAGAAATGTAAGAACTATTTGATAATTTTTTGTTAAGATTCATAAATATCGAAATGTTTAAAGAAATATCGTAAAGATATTTATCGAAGAGTAGATCGACATTTTGGTTCACCAGGTGCGAGAAGACGCGAATCGTTTACGAAGCGAAACGGTGATCGAGCAGGCGTTTAGCAAGAAACTCTGAGAATAATAACGACACTGGCAGCTCGAAGTAGAACGAATCGACGTCATTAGCGCCGAGTTCCTTCTTTCAGTGTGATGGTTGTGCAACGATGCGCAAGGATAGGGAGAGGTAGAGAATAGATTCGCGCGTTCCACGGCGTACGATCTAATGACAAATAGATCCTGTCTTTTCAAGTGCGTTTAACAGTTCTCGCATTCGTTGATAGGTATAGATATACCTATATACTTACACAGATCGTAACCTTTATACATATATATACGTATATAAAGGTGCACAGTAACGTTTTGCATACACATTGCATCTAGCGTAGAAGCACAGCCATTAAAGTCGTATTTTCTTCAGTGAATCCTCAATGCAAAGCCTTTCACGCCTCTTTAAGCAAACGATCCTTCCTTTCGAATTTTGTGGCCCTTAACACGTGGACGAATTGTATTTATGGTAAACTCCGTTTAACTTTCCTAGAAGATAAAATAAAGGGATAAGATTCTTGGTCTTATGTTATATTAATTTTTTCTATTAACAGAATAAATAATTTACTAGGTAAAGAATAAGGACAAGCTCGTTCGTCTTTTTCTTTCGTTATGGTAGTTTCAATTGGTGACAAGCAAACTTCTAATTTGTTTTCTGTTTTTTTTTGTTCGAATTAGACAATTTCTAGGCCAGATAGTAAAAAGAAATGTTTCAGGAATGGATGGACTGATGCAACGAGACGAAAGTGGATGACAGATCGTTTCTCTGTCCTACGAATAGGCGTGCGATGATGGATTATGCGATCCAAACTGCCTTGATTTCTATCTATACATATCCCTTTGCACCTTTTTGGGCCAGCATCTGACTTACGTTGCGAACCAAGCACGATTGTCCTCCTCAGGGTTACCGATTTTTGCTTAGTTCAATGCCGATCGAATTGTTCTCAAATTTTATGGGAATTTTCTTATACACCTCTTTCAATCTTCGTCTTTTATTAATCTTAAATAAATTCCAATAAAATATATAAAGAAAATATAAATTAACAAATAATCCAAGTAAATTAAGCAACAAATAAAAGTACATTTAAAAAAACAGAGTCACGTTAGATCAAATAAGATTTTTCTAATCATAATCATTATCATTATCATTATGGAAGTATGTCTATGATAGTAAAATGATTCTACCGATGTTCCGAAGAAAAATAACAAACGATCTAGTGAAATCTCGTCGAGTCATATCCCGTCGTATGATCATGATCACTTTTCACAGCGTCAACCTACGAGCCTTCGGTTGAATCGTAGTAAGCTTGTGCAAGGGGTGCGTTCTTTACTTGGGGATACGATTTTATGCCTTTCTACCCATTCTCTTCTTCTTCCTCTCTCTTTCTTTTTTCTATTTCTATCTCTCTTTTAAGCACTCCTAGGGCAAGCCAACAATTAGTCGCCTGTTTATGTCCGTGATTAATGGACATCTACGAGTGCAGCAGGCGTGTTCCAATAGCGGATGATGGTGTGATAAAGAGTGAGAGAGAGTGAGTATATGAGAGAAAATGAGATAGAAAGAGAGAGAAAGGGAAGGAGATAAAGGGAGTTAGTTGCGAGTGGCGGTAATATTCCATTAGAGGCCATTATATTCATCGTTGGCGATGCGTGAGGTTCTTACGATGGTGGTGTATATGACTAGATATTCATCGACAGCTTCGTTATTCCTACGACGGAGTGTGCGCGCGTTCTCCTTATCGCATTATAAAGCCGAACTTCTGCGTTTTGCCGAAAGAGGAGCAGCTTCGGTATCTGAAATCGATTAAGTGTATGATTTATTGTTCGCTTGGATTAAGTTGCTCCTACCTTTTCGTTATCGCCGTGTATCGGATATATAACGAACATTTTCTTTGTTTTTGTTTCTTTTTCTTTTTTCTTTTTTCTTTATATCTCCCCCCCTCTGTCCTAATACATTTTTTTTACTTTTCCTTCCTTTCTTTTTCTTTTTCTTCTTCCTCTTCTTCATACATATTTTTAGTTATTCGGCCAATTCGACAAAGGTAGACAAAAAAAGAAATGTATGGGTAAAAAAAGAAAAAGAATAATAAGAATAATAAAAATGAAAATTCGGGGTGTACATTTTGTTATGGAGTTTGGGACGAAGGGTTAAATATTTTTTTTTTCTATGCATACGAAGAAGAATAATCGGATGTTGGCGTTATACAAAAGAGATAGACAGATAGATAGAATTAAAGGGAATACGAAAGAGAGAGAGAGAGAGAGAGAGAGAAAGAGACGTGTCTGCTGTGAGACACCGACATTCTATTGCCATTCTAAATAAATATCTAGCGATCTGATCGTAGTAGCTTTTTCTCCATGTAGCATTTACACAGTAGACGCGCATGTAAAGATAATATTTTGAATGTATAATAGCCGCTGTAAGCGCAGCCAACAAGCGGTGACGGACAAAAAGTTAGACGAGAAAGAGAGAGGGAGAGAGAGAGAGAGAGAGAGAGAGAAAACGTGCGAGAGCACGCTCACCGCAAAGATTCAGTTTGCAAATACTCTTTCTACCTTTCTCTTGCCAACCCTTTTCAGAGAAAAAGAGAGATAGAAAGAATACATTACCGGTGCATCGCTTCGAAAGTATTTGCATCGGCTGGAAACGGTTTTCACCGTGTGTGCCATGTATTCTGTTTATACCATGGCATGGTGAAGTGAGGAGAGGAGAGGAGAGTAAAGGAAAGCCAGAGAAACGAGGAAAAGTGAGAAAGAGAAACACGCGCGCGCGCGCACGCTCGTGCACCGCCAGTGTATCAATTCTATCCGTTTGAAAAGAAAGAGAGAGGAAAAAGAGAAATGTAGAGAGAGAGAGAGAAAGAGAAACATAGAGAAAATGGTAATTAATTTTCCACGGGTAAAAATTAAATTAGCGTAAAATCGGCAAGAGAGAAATTAATTAACGGCAATAATTGCGCGATTACAGAAACAACGCGTTACACACCGGCGTAACTTCATATCGCGGATTTATTGGGAACATTTATTATTATATCATACGTTACTTTTCGATTATGGACGATATAAAGAGATAATGGGATATAAACGTTTTGAATTTAAATATTTGTAATTAATTAGATAAACTCGAGCGAGATCTGTGTCGATGATAATATTTCTGTTCCACCCTCAATCGGAAAAAGTTTCTATAAGAAATTCTCTCTCTCTCTTTTATTTCCTCATTCTTATTGTTAGTTTGTGTTAGCACGGTAAATCATATATAAACCGAAAAAAATAGGACTCTATGACAGGCTACTTAAACTTTGTGGTTTCCCATAGGTCTATTTGTGCCAGATTAGTCCCTGTAAGTGTGCTTTAATCCTGTTAAAATGTTTGCCAACAGGGAGGCTGTGGAAGCACATTCGAATTGTATTCCACTCTTATACGGATATACAACGATGTTCGTTTATATTTGCACAGCTTGGTCAAACATCGGAGTGTGCCTTTTAGTAACCCCGACGCCTCCGGCAAAAATGCTGGCCACGATGGCGTTACGGAGATTATATTCGGTTGCTACTAACTAAGCGAAGAGGTAGTAGGGTGAAAGATAGCAGTGGAAAGAGAGAGAGAGAGAGGGAGAGGAATAAAAAAAAGAGAGAAAGAAGAGAGATAGAAAAAAGACTTAAGCTTACTACGCGAAAAAATAATTCTTTTTTGTAGATTGAAAAAGTATACGCCCACGTCCGTGACAGCCGTTGAACGTTCCTTTAAAACTTTTCAGTCCCATTTTTAAAATCTAATCCATGAAAAGCACCGTGAACAAAAGCTTTTTATAAAAGATAATCGATGTTTATATATCCTATCGAGTAAATTTCGATCGATTTTCACAATCTATTTATTTATTTGTATTTATTTTTGTATTATTCCTTTGTCATCTAAACGGCAAAACTATACATATATTATGTATGCATCATTGGAGTATTATATTTAAATTTAATCGTTAACATTCTCATGTCACGATGGCTAGAACGTTGCCCCATTATACACCCCATTATAATTTATATTTCCATGATCGTGGAAGAACAGATTACGATATATACGATCAAAGAAAAACACGATCAAATGATTGCGTAAAAATTACAGATTAAGGGCGAGAAAAGCAACGCGTATAATGATCACCGATGTGTCATAATAAAATTCTCGATTTCGTGTCAGAGAAAGAAAAAAAAGAATGAAGACTAGGAAGAAAAGAGATAGAAAAAGAGAAAGAGAAAGTGAGAGAAAAGGCAAAATGCCCGACACAAGCTTATTGGCCATTATGCCGTTTCTATTACGGCATATTATTGTCGGTAGCCCCGACCGAAGGAAATGACTGATGACACGAGACTTTTCGTACAATGGCCGAGTAGACGTTAACAGCCGTACGATGTTCCTATTGAAAAGTCGCGAAAAAAAGATTCACTGCGAACGGTGAGGGTTCGACTATCGACGTGACGAGATTAAGGGAGTAAAGAGGAGGGGAATGGGGGAGGGGATTGAACGGCGAAGAAAGAACTTCAGAAGAGAGAGAGAAAGAGAGGGAAACGATAGAAGTGGGCGGCATAATTCGACCGTTTTCTAAAAACGTGGAAAAAAAAAGTTAGGGGTAGGTACGTGCAACGCTGGGGTTGACTCTTTTTTTTCCTCTTTTTTTTATTTTTTTTTACCGTCACTTTTTTTCGAACGGTTGACTCTTTTTTTCCCAAATATAGGATAAAAGCGTGCTGTTCGCACGAAGTCGATCTCATTGTTGGAAAGCTGATTTTGCGCCCATTATTAGGTCGCCTATCAATAAACGTCGATCTTGCCGCAAATATACCAAGCTTGCTAACCCTTGTTACTGACTAATGGCAGTTTCGACTATACCAAGTAAAAGCTTATTACAATTCATCATTCGTTAGATAATTTTTTACTATAATTTTATGTGAGATAAAGATCAAATTTCATTTTTCATTTATTATAATATGTATTACATATTTATTTATTTATTTATATATACATTTCATTTATTATATACATAAAATTTCATTTCATTTATTAGATTTAAACAGAAACATTTTGATGAGTTCTTTTTTCTGTTTTTTTTTTGTTTATTTGTTATTTCGAAAAAATCCAGCTTCGATTTAATCTCTCGAACAGACTGTACTCCATTACATTATTATAGCCAAGTGTTAACCAACGCCTTTAATGAAGGGTACCCTTTCTCTTTCTCTTCTTCCTTCCCTTCCACCTTATAGAAATACACCCTTCGTCCAACGCGTGCCAATGTCGGGATATGGTCGTCCTTATATATATATATATATATATAGTAATAGTAGTAGGCGTATATAGTAATAATAACTGGCTGCCTGAAGTTCTAGCATCTATATCGTGAAAGGAAATCGAAGGAGGAACTTGTTTCTTTCTAACATTTCTCTCTAACATCTTCTTTTTCTTCTTTTTAAGTAAACATTTCTATCATTTTATTTCTAATCAAATAATCGTAATGATATAAATGTTCAATGATAAGATACATTTTTTATTCTTGTAAAGAACGTATGAAAGTGTAACAACATCGCGAGTAAAAGAATAATAATAATAAAAAGTCTTAAACTCATTTAAGAAATGGAAGGAAATTTTAACGTTCAAATGACGGAAAGTCCTTAATGAAGAGGATCGAGAGAGAGATGAAGAGAAAAAGAAGAAGATAGCGAGAATGTAAATAAGAGGGGAAGGGTGGCTCTCGTATTTCCTAGAGCCGTTACTGAAAGCAGGATGTACATAACGGAGACGATACGATGGCGTCTGCTGTGAGATGAAGCAAGAGAGGGTACATTGTGGAAAAGAGAAGGGTAGAAAAGAGGGAGAGGGTGTGACGGCTTGAAAGAGGGCGAGAGCAGGAACGGGAGCGAGAGCGAAGGGGGTGTATCTCAACGCCTGGCCGCGACATCACCAATTAGTCACCGACGCTTAAAAACATCGGGGGGTCGCTCCACCTACTCGTTCAGAGCGCATTCGCGAGTAAGCGCATTTTATCGCGAGTACAATCGCGAGACTTACTTGCACACCTTTCATTTGATCCTTTGGTACCACCGTGGAATCATCATAGCCAGCGAGGATAATAATTAACGTGGAAGGACTTAATTTATCGTTGCTCCTTTCATTAGTCTTTCGACCCTCGGATAATAAATAAATTCAATCGTTCGGGATAGTTATTTTGCTTAGGAACATCATTTCTTTTTCTTTAGATTAATGATGATCACAGTACTTTATTATTATTATTATTATTATTTTATAGAGTTATTAAGGGTTTTTCTTGTTTAAATTAAATCTTGATATTTAGTGTCAAGTTAGTTTTTCTTTGATGTTATTCATGAAAGATAGAGGTAGATATAAAAAAGTCGATTTGTCAAGATAAGAAGGTATCCTCGAGAGAGGTTCATAGATGAATATGCTTTCGGTATCCAAGTCCGAGTTGTAGATAAGGGTGAAGAAGCGAAGTGAATGCAACAAGGGGGTGCCGTAAGGCAGGGGTCTTGTGTGTAGCATAGCAGCTGCTATTGACACCTCGATACCCTGACTCAAATGGAACCAACTCGCATTGCTTGCTGCTCGGCATAGCTTTACTGTAAGGTCCATGGTAGTAACATATAGATCTTATGTATCCGTATACGTGTGATACATAGTAGTTACGGACGAACACACCGGACGACAGGATCGAACGAGCCTTTCAAGACACTCGGTACCTTCTTTTTCAACGATAGGAAAAAGCTCTTCATAATATTTGTTATATTTCTTTCGTATATTCTTACAAGAAAATATAGTTTGGATTTACGATGAAATTGTTTTATGCGTACATTCTATTCACGACAGATAAGAAAAAAAGTGAAATTTCTATCGTGAAAATAATATGCATATACATTATGATAAATGATCTCGAATGAATTGAAATATAATAGTTTTAGAATGATATGTCGTTAGATTGTAGGAACATAAGTTTACATAATAAACGTTTCGTAACAAAAGATAAAGAGATGAGAGCAGATGCGCGTATTAACAAGCAATTACATCGTTCTACGTAACATTAATTATTCCCTCGTGAATAGACCGATCCGTATAATAGAGAGGAAACACGTTCCTTTGTACTTGATACGCTCGATTGAATCATTAAGGGCCCAAAGTTTCTCCAGGACAGTGGCAATAAACAGTCCGTGGCTCAGTTCGAGGACAAACGGGCCTTCCGCATAATTCGGTAATTAAAATCCGCGTCTCTCTCGCGCCGCATGCAGAAACCCTGGCACCCATAGCTCAGGAGCGTTGGATCGGACGTATTTGGTGCTCGTTAATTTGCATAACCTGCTTCGCCGTACCAACCAACCAAGCAGTCAGTAAGCCAGGTAAATTTTGACGAACGAAAATAGAGACAAGATGGCTAATGTCGCGGAAACTTTTTACTGCCACTCCTAGAATAAGTATATCACGAATAATTTGCGAGCGCTTCGGTAGAACTAGTAGAGAGAACTTGGGAATAATAACTACGGAGAGTACTTACTCGGAAAATTCAGTTGTATTCGAATTAAAATGAAAAATCGTTGGAGTTTCTTCGAGTGACGACACGACTATTCCAGACATTACAACATCTCATTTGGAGTCGTCTGGCTTGTATCCAAGAATGTCTCGGTTAAATCGATCCACTATCATCCTATTAACGGAAATAATGATCCTTAAACATCGCCCTAATGTTATTTAACTTAAGAGAATGTAATCCGACGACGTTGATGGAACTAGATTTGACATCGATATTTCTATTTAACAAATAGATCGCTATCTCTATGGGATGCTTGGGTAATCGTGAAAGTAAGCTTATTACAATAGTGGGGATGTAATCCTTGATATTGGGGTTGAATCAAACAACCTTTTATACTTACTTACTTGTTAGAAAGGAAAGGACACTTTGGCATAAGCGTACGTCCATATAGAACTCGGTGGCACGCGACCAATCCATAGAAATCCTTTATAGACCTGGCGTGTGGGTGACATTTCTGGACGAGTGTTTCTGACTGTCGCTCGACATACATACGCGAAGACAGATAGCAACTATAATACCGCGATACGACCTTCCCATGACTGGAACCTCTCGTTTCGTCTCCTGTGGGTCCTTTAAGATACTCAAGAGGGTACTTGGGTCGACCAATCAATGCCACATGTACGTGTAATCGCATATAGGGATGGTACGTTATGCGACGTCGATTACGTGCTTTCCCCCCCTTATATTGGTCGATGATTGCACGATTGATAACGTACACATGACAGACATGTCGATTACTTACCTTAATTTTAAAATATATCAACCTACGTTCAAACAACAAAGAGTTCATTCTCCTAAATGAATTTTTCTAAAGAAGTTACGTCATTCTTTGCGATAACAATATCGTTCAATTCATTTTAGAATCGTATTCACAATATAAAAGATTGAATTGGGAGATGCTTGGAACCATGCTCGAGGCATCGGAAGTTGATGCATCGGAGAGGAAAACGTGCAAAAGGTTGGGAGAAAAAGGTGAGGTGAGGAGAGGAGAGGAGAGGACAGAAGAAGAGTGGATAGAGGCCAGGACTAAATGGAAAACTAATAGGACGTTCCGACAATGGGTCTGGTTTGATTTTCAAGCCGCAATCAGTCGCGGTTCCGCGTTTTCCTGGTGGCGTTTGTTGTTCGGTTGCTCGTCAGCCGCAGGTAGAACGGATGTGTGTACCGTTGCTCGCTTCCACCCACGCACGCACACATATACATATACGTAAATGTATAGACATACACGTATATCAAGTCAAGCGTGTAAGCGTATGGATATCGCCGATAGGTGGGAGAAAAGGCTGCATTTTTCCACCGGCACCTGCAGTTTAAACAAACGAACCGCCCATTCTTTTTCTCTTTTTTTTCTCTCTCTCTCTTTCTCTCTCTCTCTGTGCTACGACCAAATGAAAAAAAAACGAAGAAACGAAACGACGCGGTACTGGCAGCTAATCGTGGAAACGCCGAGAATCAGGTAAACCTCGACGACAATACATATGGTTATTTATACATATATACGTGCTATGAGAAATTGGTATATACACATATTACATATGTATGTATTATACATTCTTATAATGTTTTCAATTACTCTTACTTAGAGTTTATACGAAATGTAAACAAATATTATAAACGACGTCGTAAACTATTTTTTTTTTTTTACTTTTTTTTATATTTCACGTCTTAATTTCGACAGTTGGAAAAATAAATGTCTTATGATGAATCATATAACTTACCTTCTATTTATTTAGATGTTATATTACTTATAATTATAAATGATTATAATTATTAATATTACACAATTTATATTTTTCTAGCATACTTTATGAAATATCGAACAAATAAAATAAGGTCAATATTTCAATTGGTAAGATCGGTTGCACCGTATATCAAACCTTATACGATTACTGTCTATGAAATGGAATTGGATGGCCTTTGCGTTGCTACGTATACGCGTTCGCTTCCTTTCTATTGGATAGAGAGGATCTCTTTGGTATCGTGCTCGTTTCCATTGGTATAAGACATATCAGCGTGTATCGGCATGGCATTACCTTGTGCTTAGACGTGCGCAACAATACAGTCATATAGGTCGGATATAAGCTTCGAGGCTCTTTCATCTTATCGTGGTATCAACGTCAAACGCACCAGACGCTCGACTCGACTCGACTCGCCTCTCCATTCCCTTTCTGAGTGCTTCTACCCATTTTCATCCTCTGTACGTAGGCTGGGTCCAACTCAGAAAGCGAACCTAACGTTCGTTGGATATCTTGTAACATATTGCCTTTCACTACGGTCCACCTAAACTTCTATACATCCATTTTCGTTTACGTGCCTCACGTTTTACGTGTTTCATTCCTTCGATTTTACTCTCAACGATTTAAAAAAAAAAGAACAAAAGAAAAAAA
>NW_015148977.1:3613996-3669736 GCF_001465965.1 Polistes dominula
TATTATTATTATTATTATTATTATTATTATTATTATTATTACCATCATCATCATCGACGTTGTCGTCGTCGTCGTCGTCATCGTCGTCGTTATAGCAGCTTGGAAATTCTAGTCGAAGAAGAACGGGGCACGGACGATCGAAAGTATGCAATTACAGCGGTGAATAAGTTATGCTGCGCGCGATACTGGCCCTCACTACTTGCTCTCCTAAGTAAAAAAACAGGAGACTCGGAAGACGTGCATGCGTAGTAGTGAGAGATAATAAAGTTGATAAGGGTGTAGAGTGAGCTGCTCGACGTCCCCCTACTACTCGACCTCTTGCGAGAAAGAGAGAGATAGATTGAGGAGAGAGACAGAAGTAAAGCAGAGGGGTAAGTGGGCGTGGCCGGGGGATAACGTCGAAGCGAGCGATTGGACGGTTCGTGGGGCGGCTTCGTCAAATAAAATCCAATCGTTGCTACCAAAGGAATGCGAATCTCCGAGCTTTTTTCCTGCCTTCTTGGTGTAGGACTTCCACCACCATCACCACCACCACCACCATTACCATCATCATCGATACCTACTACTACCACCCTTATCTCATCTCTTTCTTTCCATTTCAAAACGCCTTCTCCCTCTTGTCTTCATCTTTCTCTCTTTCTCTTTTTCTCAATTGAGGTGGGGGTGAGCGCAGCAGCACCGTTTGATGGGAGTATGATTTTATTACGGCATTACCGAGCGAGCCAAACCCCGAATTGCTCGGCTTATAGTCTGTATTATCTCACCTAAGAGCGAAAAGAGTATTTTGGTGGGGGTTATTGAGAGAAAGAGAGAGAGAGAGAGAGAGTGAAAGAGGGAAAGGGAAAGGGGGATGATGAAGGAAGGAGGCGTCGGAGCCACTACCACCCCTTCTAACTCTCCCTTCTTCCTTTACTCCCGGTCGCGGTAAAGGTAGGAGGGGTGTCTCCGGGAAGGGAGGAAGGGTGGTATCTCGAGTACCAACTATATGCTGCTTTGTGGGCCTTCATTCGAGGGTCGCACGCTAGCACGTTGCGCGCTGCCACACTAACCCCCCTTCTCTGTTCTCAAGCTCACGTCAGTTGACATTCCGCTGCCGAAATCGCATGTTTCTAGCGCGCTCGGCATCGCGTTATTCACATATGATCGACTACGCAACGAATCTTTTCGCGAATTTTAATAGGATAAAGGTGATTGTGTCGTCTTAATTTTATATTTGTTTTTAATTTCTCGTGTGAATCCGAGTGAGTGACGAATTTTTCTAATGGTTTTCTACGAGAGAGGGCGTTAAAAAAAGAGTTAAGTATTGTTATGATTAATTAATCATTCGGAATAGAGGATTAAAATGTCTCGTTCGATGTCGGGATTCGCGTCACGGAGATAAAACGATCATGTTGCTATCTAATGCGAATATGATTTATTGATATTACTAAAAGAAAAGAAAAAAGAGAAGGAAAGAGGAAAGGAAAAGAAAAGAATGTGTATACTTCGATCTTGACGTCGTAAAAATGTACAATATTGCTAATTGTAAGTGGATGGTTTAAGGGGGTCTTTGATAATCGTTCGAGCCTTGGAAGAAGAAATAAAAAGTACTGCGTAAGAGGAAGAAAAAGTAAAAGAAAAAGGGCGAGAGAGAGAGGAGTAAGGGAGCTGGGCTATGTTCCCCTCGTCAGCGGCGATGCTGAAGAATCTGCAACAAAGTGCAATGACCTCGCCCTTCTTAATGGAGAATCTCCTCCAAAGTAAGGCCTCGTCGGGAACGGACTTGACTAGTCTGACCTTGAACTGGGCGGCTAGTTTGGTAGCACGACAGCGGGAGAGAGAATGCGAGGCTAATCTAAGAATCGGTAGAGAGAGATCGTCTCCGACACCACCGAGTATTAGTCAAGAACACTCCGAACAGCAAAGAATGTCGATGATTGTTGGATCACGAGGAATTGATCGATCCGGTTCAATGATGGATTGCAGGGATCATCAACGAGCTAACAACAATAACAATAACAACAACGGTAGTAGTAGTAGTAGTAGTAGTGGTGGTGGTGGTAGATTGGAACGTCAAATTCAACGGGACGAGAGGATGCAATTCCTTCGGGGCAAGGAACCTCTGGAGAGAGGTCAGAACTCGTACGTCGACGTTGATAGCGAGAGAGAGTCTCATAATAATGTCGTCGAGCGTCTGTGCGCGATGGAGAGACTCTGCAACGAGAGGATCGAGAATCGATCAAACTCGGCCATGGACTCGTGCAACTCGAATGCCGAAGAGGATCGTGTCTCCACGGAGATGGACGGTGGTCTCCACAGCGAGAGAGATCGCGAGGATACGGGGATTCTCCATGCGGATAGACGCTACGACCTTGGGTGCAGAAACGTCATGCACACGTCCGACGATATGACGATTCACGGAGAGAGGGAAGCCTCAGTGAACAGCGAGCGTGGACTCGACAGGATAGGCGAGAGGACGACCGCCTGTTCCTGCGGCGACGAGCAATGTTTGGGGCCTGCCTGTAGAACCATACAGGAGAAGGAGAAGCCGCAGCTCAAGTTCAGCGTCAATGCGATACTAGGAGGCAATCACGACAGGAGACCGCATCCTGGTAAATGCTTTCTCTTCGATTTAACTAGACTTGACTTTGGAAAATGATTATTATTATATCGTTGCGTTAACTTGAATTACGATAGTTCATCTTCTTTTATCACATTATCTTTTGAAATGATCTACTCCAAGCTCGATGGTCCCAACAAACGCAATAAAGAAAAACATTATCTCTGATCGTCGATCGTCGGAGATGAAAGTTTTCCTTTCTCTTTAGATAGAATTTAGAGTGTTGAAACAAAGCTAACCACAAATCAGTGTCGCGAGCAGACTTCTGTCGGTGGTCCCTAAATCTCATCCGCACACCCTCAAGACGAGTCGCAGCGTGCGTGCAGGGTGGAGCAGGGCGTCAGCTGGTCGACCACTTACCTTCACCCCAATATTAAGCCCTTACGATTGGTGCCTATAATATTAGACAAGCGGTAGAATCCAATGATGTATTGCCGACCGCTTTTAACGCCTTACCTTTGCTCCGGACGAACGGATCACTATATTGATAACCTTTGATAATTGTCTGACCATTAAAAGGCTCGTATCGCTATTACGCTTTAAATTGTAATACGCGCGAACATTTTTTCTCTTTATGGTTTATAATCGATATCCTAAACGATAAGAATGGAAATAAAATGTAGAAAAGTTTTGAGATATCGGCATGATGTCATTAATAAATCGTTTAACGTTGTACATCTTTCGACAGCCAATTCGTTTTCGATCGCCCAAGGTATATACGTGCCTGCGATTACATTATCCGCTTTTCAATTTCTCCCAATCATTTGTGATAAGTATGACGTTATAGAACTGGTAATAATGTTAATGACGCGTATTAATCGTCCGACGGATCTCCGATAGCTGTTAAGTATGATAACGATATTCTAATGGATCTTTCAACGAACGAGATCTTGTCTTTCTTTTGAAAATCATTTTCCTAGTTAAACGAACAAAACCAATGTACATAGGAATAATGCGGTTTGTTGTTGGTAGCCTATAGACTCGGCCATCCGATCATTGTGATCCTCGTCCTTTTTTTTTTTATTCCATTCCATCTGTACCATTCCGTGATTGACACACCGTCGATGAAGTCCACCCGCGGCGCGATAAACGCACCGGATACAGACGTAGCAGGTACGGCACGCTGCACGAGGCGTCACGATCGGTAGGAAGGGAGGAGAATAGAGAGATTGGGTTAGAGTGAGCGAACGAGCAAACGAGAAAGAGAGAGAGAGAGAGAGTAAGATGAGAGGGGGTGTACAGACAGAGATAGGCAAGGGGGTTGAATGTTGCATTTAACATCAGCGAATTGCATGCATGCGCCGTGAGGACCGCGAGGATGTTCGTGGCTAAATCAGAGAAGGAGGAGGATGAGGTGGGAGAGGAAAAGGGAGTGAGTTGGAACTCGATATGGAGGGTGGGATTTCATGCATTTGTCGGGATATAGTGGATGCATTGACCGTGCCACGTGCATGTGTTACATCCCTTCTCCTCTCCTCTCGCTCCACTTCCACCTCCAGCTTTACCTGCCCTCCACTTCTCTTCTCTCCCTTTCTCCGGTGATCTCTCCTCGTTCGCCCGCCATGGTAACCACCCCCTCGTGAGGTCGGACCCACCGGTTATCCCTCTTGCACCCTAGCCAACCAATTGTACGTCATGTCGAAACGTAGTGAAATAATTGCGCGAAAAAGTGATTGGCAACAAACTCGAAATTCATCGACGAAACGAGTGCGTGCCGGGGGTACACGCGTCGTCGAATGGCCGGATGGGTGGTGGCCGCTCGCCCGGTGGGATGTTACGATAGAAGAGCACGGTTAGAGCAGGCTGGTGGAGAGTAGATGGAGGAGTGACGAGAGACCGACGTTGAATTTCGAATACCATTTTCACCGATCGTTGGACGATTTACCGATCCTTTCTCTGTCACTCCTACTACCTTGCTTTCCCCTCTCACTCCCATTCTCGATTCGCTCTTTGTCCTTCTGTCTGTTCATGTTTTTGCTACATACAGCGATTATTGATATTTTCCGATATCGAATGTGTCGACGTGACGGGATTCGTTATAAATCGCGATAGAGAGAGAGAGAGAGAGAGAGAGAGAGAGAGAGAGAGAAAGAGAGAACACGGAGGCTCGCTCGCTCGAGATATACGTATTTTCTCTTTGCTTTGTTTCCTTTCTCTTTCCCTCTTCCTTTTTCTCTCTCTTTCCCTATTTAGTTTGTTTTATGCGACTGATGGCTATGCGATGAGACTGCCTATCAGTTTTCCTTTTTTTTTTTATATTAAATACAGGTGCACGCGAGATAGAAACGTTGTGTTTCGGTTAAGTACGTGAAAGAGCTGAAAAACGAATAGAAAAAGAATGACTCAGAAAAAAAGAGAGGGAGAGAGAGAAGAAATGATAGAAATACACGAGTGAAAGAGATCACAAAATCTCCGTCATCTCTTGATCTTCATCCCTCGCTTTAAATTCATGTGACCCTTAAAGAATTCCTTAGACAAACAAGATGTTCCTGCACGGACGATTAATCGAGAGGATGCTCTATAACCGTAGCGAGCATGAAATTACGTAGAAGGAAATCAGTTAGTTAACCATGCGCGTAAAACAAACAGAGATCACATTAAACGGCCCACGTTGAATACATTCCATAGATCCCTACCTTCTTGCATATATATCCCAATGTGCACATGTGTGTCTCTTTCTTTTTCCTTTTTTTCTTTTTTTTTTTGCTTCCTATTCACTGTGAAAACCTGCAGTGGTATCTAGTTAATAATGCATCAAAAACCTTAATCCCTTAAAATAACCACCGATATGTTATATCCCGTATGCGGTAGGTGGAGATAGATAGGTACAGACAGAGATAGAAATATATATATATGAAACGGGGGCAAATAAAAAAAGAAAGAAAAGGAGGGTTCTCTTAAGCCTCCCGTATATAAAGAGGGGATATTACAACTGTAACAACACGCGCGAGTCGTTTCGAAGTTTTTGGACTGTACGAACTAGAGTTTTAATCTCACTACGAATAAGCAGAAAGAGAGCAACAGAGGGAGAGAGAGAGGGAAAGCTGGATGGTTGTAAGGGGTGGAAAAGTAGGCCTTGATGTGAAGACCATCTCGAAGGGGGAGTGGCGGGTTAAAAAAAAGTCTTCCTATTCAGTGTTTCCGTTGGAGGTTAAGCCGTTATTAGTCTGCCGTCAGAACTCGAAGTTGCCGGAAAGCTTCTCTCATTGGCTGGCTACGAAAACAACTATAAAAGGCGATGAGTATTTTATGGGGTCTATAGGCACAATGGACCTTCGTGTATGGGCCATTGTCAAGGTATTGTCTGTTCTAACGCAAGCCAAAGCTTTCTCTCTTTTTTTTCTCTCTCTCTCTCTCTTTCCTTCTTTCTATATTTCTTTCTTTTTCTCACCGATCCGCCCTTTTCGATCTCTTTCCGCATCTTTTATAAATCCTAAGCGAGGACCCATTATTTTATTATTTTCAAACACGTCATTTTTTATTTTCGAATGTCGCGTTTTTTTTTTCTTGGGCGTGGTCGTTCGAAGGGAACGAAAAAAAAAGTATAAGTATGGTAAAAATCGTAAATTGATAGACTCTTCGAGAACAAAAAATAATCGTCTTAGCAATGAATACGATTCGAAAATTTATTTTTTTCGAAGATAAAAATAATAGATATATTATTTACGTACAAAAATTGAAAGCGTGCAAGCAACGTTTAAAAAAATATGAACGTTCCGACGGTAGGCTCTTATGGTAGGTAGATTTCTATGGTAGGTTTAACGGTACGAAGAGAAACGTAGTACTATTTACTTCGTCGGAGGTGTTAAAGCGTGCGTCAACAGGAAGTCGGGCTTCGCCCGGAGCCGTCAGGAGGGTTTACTTGGGGGTGTCAGCTCGAATTATGCGTCGCAAGGAATACACCGACTTAGGCGTTCTACCGCAGGATAATCCAGGTTCTCTCGAAACGTTCCGAGGGATCATGTTAAACGTAGCGTAATACGAATATATCTTTCGTACTTTTCTTTGATTTAATCGATTTTTCTCACTCATCTTCGTGTAACTTTTTAACAGAAAACTTTCAAGGACTACCACCGGAAGCTATACCCGCCTTCTTGCAAAATTTGCAAAATTCGGCAGGATACAACATAGCCAAGCCCATAGCAAGGCCTGCTGCTTATCATCCTTATCACAGGCCAAGTCATCAACCACCACAGCGTCATTTGCCACCAAACGCTCATCACACTCTTCAGCAATTATTTTACAGAGGCCCTTATTTAACCGGTGAGTCCGAGTTGTCTTTTTGGTTTCTTTTTTCCTTTTTTTCATTATCTTTATTTCATTATAAAATTCATCCGTTTAGAGTGAAACATCGGAATAGAAAAAAGCTCGTGGTTCGCGTCATTTTCAGCTTTACCGAGTCGAAAAAGTTAATGAACAAACGCTCACACATACCGTGCGTTAGACGGAAACGCGTTTTCGATGAGCATATAAAAGCGAAACTTCCGCATGCGGTGCAGAGAACGCCGAGCGTATAAACGCGCACGGATACGTGCTGGGGCACGAGTTTATCGAATATCTTGTTATAGGTAGGCTCGTATGGGACATGGAGTGCATATGAAGTGTAGTGAAAGCACTACCATATTATGTACATGCACCGCCACAAGCGAAATGCACGCATGCAACAAGTGCGTGCAAATATCATCGGTGCAGATAATACCATCATGCTCAGCTTGGCAATATCGCGCAGATACGATCTGGAGATTCAATTGGCCGTTCGTTATTAGATGACTTTGATTCAATTGCTATCGGGCACGAGCTTCGATAAACGATCGATAAACTTCTATGCTTATGTCAATGTTTTCTTTATCTTCCATCGTGTTAGTTCAATTTATTTCTAAATTAAAATTTAACGAAACGAAATAAGTTAAGACCAATTGTTTATTTAATATTGTTATCTGTCTTCAGTCGCAAATTCTGGTACTGGAACTCATCATCCAGCGGCACCAGGCGGTGGAGCTGCTTTTCCTGGAGCTATTCAAGGTGGTCTAGGTGATTTTGCTGGAACAGGATTGGTCTTTCCATGGGCGACCAACGCTCGTGGTAAACCACGAAGGGGTATGATGAGGAGAGCGGTTTTCTCGGATCTTCAAAGACGTGGACTTGAGAAAAGGTTCCAAATACAAAAGTATATCAGTAAACCTGATCGCAAGAAGCTCGCGGAAAAGCTTGGCCTTAAAGATTCTCAGGTAAGATAGAATTAATTGTTTAAGAAAGAAAATATTTTCGTAATTGTTCACTATAAAACCGTGTTAATTGATTTGAGCACATTAAAGATTATTTAGTTCAAACGAATCGTGCCAGAACGGATATCTATCTGTCCGTTTCATTGACGGTAGTATCACGTACATGCTGCACAAAGAGCGTTGAGTAGATACACGTAGAGTTAGGCACATAATACTCTCTCGGTTTGGGGTTAATCGGGCGATGCCAGTTCATTAGTTGCACACGTATATATACCTACCAACACACACGACCGAGCGAATGAAAACGAGCGCGAGCGCCCACCCATACAACACATACGAGCGCGTTCCAATGTCGGTACCCTGGTGTTACCAGCTTGGTTCGGCTGTGGCGGCGCTAATGAAACTAAACGGTACCCGGAAATAGCGCTGTGAGTTAGTTTCATTTGATTTCATGAGCGTACTTCGCTTAGCCGCTGAGCGTGTGGTCCACGTTTACGTTTACGGATGAGAATTTCTATGGCAACAACGTGTTCACCATTGTATTAAAGGTGGAAACAAGATGAACCTTTTATCATATAGAACGAATGAAAGAAAATCAAATTTATTCTATCTTCGGTACGTAAGCTTATGAAAATTTATAAAGAAATGAATTGATTTGCCTCATGGAGTATCTTAAAAGGGATAAAAGAAAAAGACCAAAAAAAACCGATGACGTTTGCCAAGGCCGTTCGACGCACCGTGTGCGTAACTGCTGGCCATAAGCTCACCTAAACAAGGACAAGGGAAGCCTCTGGTAGCCGGTAAAGGAGTGAATGGTAACAGAGAGAGAGAGAGAGAGAGAGAGAGGTGAGGAAAGAGGGTGACGCCAGGGAATATATCCTCATGTATAATTCACACCTCGAGCGCCATGCCTTTACCCTGATTGGTCGAGAGCCACTCTGCTACTGGTTTTACGAGAAAATCTAAAGATCGCGCATGGACGAGGGCTCACACAGACACATACATACATATATACATATTACATATACGTAGAGATAAACGAAATCTGTCGTTTACTTCCGAGAAAAGTGAATTGGCGTCTTATGATTTTGTTCGAATAAAAGGAGCTCGTAAAACTTTCACCTTGCCTACGTGTCGATAATCTAATTTTTCTTAATATCTAAAATGATCTATTTAAATGCGTGAAAAATAAGGGTTAGTGGTATTTTTTTTTTAAATTTCTCATAAATTATTTAAACTAGATTTTCGTTTAACGTTTTTAATATACTACTTGTTATTGAAAATTTGTATTTTTCTGCAATTTTTTGAGATAAGTTACAATTAAATTGGGAAAACGTACCTGTGTATTAGATAAAAATATTTTGAAAATTATTTTTTTTTCGCAAAATACTTTTGATATAGTAATGGTTAAAAAAAAAAATACGTATACAATTCCGAAACAGAAATTATTGATAACGGTGAAGACAACAAAGTAAATCTCAAAATTAATGCAAATTTAATTTTTTTAATTCGGGAATTTCCTTATTTTATTATACTAGCGGTTCACAGACCAAAGCAATTAACTCCAGTTTTAGAAAGTTTTACAATTTTAATGCTAACTAGTATAATATTAACAGCTAAATGTTAAGACATTGACGGTTAACTTTTCATATTGACAATAATATAAAAATAACAAAAATTTTGTACGATTAGTTAAACAATAAATAATAATACAATGTATGCAACTTTATCAATTTTCTCTACTTTTTGTTTTGCGAAATTAGTCTAATTGACTAACAAGTATGGCTCATACAACGCGTTATATAAAAAAAAAAAAAATAATCGAAATATCTTTGTTATAAAAATTCGCGTTATTATTTATTTTTCTATTAGGGTATTTTATTTTCCCCTATTAATCTTGAAAATGAATAAAATCAAAGAAATAGTATTGAATTTGAAATTAGATCATCCTAGGTAAAGTTTTTATCAAGTTGTCGCGCTTTCTAACGCACATGGCCCGTGAATCTATTCTTTGGTTTTAATTAAAGACGTGCGGTCTACGGACGGCACGATAATAATAAAGCTTTTTGCAGGGGGGATTCCGAGGAAAGAAGAGTGGAAGGGAAGGGAAGGGATGGGAAGGGGGTGGATCTGTGGGTGGTAGTGGTGGTTGGGCTAGAATCCGCACTTTGTGATAGTCGAAGAGAATGGGGCGGAGCAGATGAGAGAAGCCGAGGTGCCGTTTCACTCGGCAGCTTTCTCGAGCTTTCACTACAGTTTATGACGAGGGTGGGTTTAAGAGAAACGCCGAGGGTTAAAGGGGGATAACTAAAGTAATTAGTGATGGCGAGTGAACCTACCCGCCATGCTTCGTTATATCTATAGACGCTGATTGTCGAATAACTTGGACATCCTCTTTGAGATCACTACGATCTTCTCCTCGTGAAGGAAATTATGCGCACGGTGGGCTTGTCAGGTCAATAAATACATTAAAGATTCAACATATTTCTACGTTTAATGAATCCATTAATTACATTTACCTAATGTTTTATTTGTACTTATAATATCATTTATTATCATATTATAATCGTAAACATTTCACTGCGAATCTCTTTTCGAGTTTTTAATGTAAAAATTAAACATCGGATAATTTAACTTTTGCATTATAGTTTTTTTTCCTTTATTTTTTTCCTATTTTCCCTCCAATACTTGTAACGTTGGTCTCAAGTATACTTGTCTTGCACAATATCTTGTGAAAACTGTTCGTGTCGCCCGTGGGTAAGAATCATCAACGCGTCAGTCTTAAATTATCTGGAATTAAGACGAGTCCGAGCACTTTTGTGCCCGAGACATTTTCGCCGTCGGACGGGCGGAAGCTTAAGAAAAAATTGAAGAAAGCCCTGGAGGCTTGTTATCTTTTTCATAATCAAAACCGACGGCACGGGAGTTTCCCTTCTTACAACTTGGCAGGGCTGTCAGAGTCACGCTGAGCTCTTAATTCGCGATAAGAGAGAACGATTTTACTTGTCCTCCTACCCGTTTCATTCCTTTCGTTAAACTCGCGTCCTCATCGGATTCTCGCCTTTTCTTTTAAACAATAACAACCGAATATTTGTTTTTTACGATAGTTTATTTCACAAATGGGACGATATTTTGAGGGGGATAATGTCATTAAATATTTTGTTTTCTTTGCACAAATATGCAAAAGTTTTCATTCGCTAAAGCATTCGAACGTTTCATTCAAAACGATCTTTAAACAATATTATTTGCAAAATTGTAATATTCGAGTATTACACGCGAATAAAGAATAACAATTTATTTTCCCCGATACCATTCGACAACCATTTAAATTTGAAACATGAAATTGCTTCATTTTTTCTCTGCAACGAAAATTGATTTTTTTATTTGTTTGTTTGTTGTTCTTTTTCAATCAAAGTCAATCGATTGATCGATCATTTGTCGAAATCGCTTTTGCAGAACAAAGCTACTTTTCTCTCCTATCTCTCTTCCTATTTGGAATTTATCGAATTCAACGTCGCTAATGACTCCGCGAAGCTCGAAGTAACTTGTGTACTCGATTCAATCTATGCTCACAGAACGAACAGCTTGCCTTTTCCCACGAAACTGACACTGACACGTTAGATAGATCGACCATTAGGTTTGCGTTTCAGCAGGGTATAGAGTTTCCAGGATTTCATCGGTCAAATCAATTTGTAGCCATTAGAACTGAACGGAGATTGCCTTTTACAAAAGGCGCTTCTCTCCGCCAAACGATTCGATATTTACAGAGCATCAAACTCGACTTATATCTTCTTTCATTCTCTCATTCTTTTCAAAAAATAAGAATAATAGTAATGAAAGAGTAATTTCATCGCTAAGGAAAACGAACCCGATGATTATTGAATGTTCCCATTAATTTTTGAAATGCTTTGGCAAAAGATATAGAGAAACATATTAGATAAATACTTTGGTATGGTATCTCTCTCTTTCTCTCTCTCTCTCTTTCTCTCTCTCTCTCTTTCTCTTTCTCTTTCTCTCTCTTGTTCTCTTTCTTTCTCTAATGGTTCGAGTCGCGTAAACCGGCATGAAAGTTCGTTATAACGTAACCCACCGTTTTAACTTCTCTTACAATCTGCCATGGATATTAAAAACAAAGGCTGCCTCTTGCAGGGCATAACATGAATATAACGTTGCGCAATATCTTACGGCTTAGCCCATGGACCTTCATGCATTATGGATTTTACTTTGAGAACGCGACGTTATCCCGAAGGTAGAGGAGCTAAGAAACCATGAATATACAATACTCTGGTATGCATATAGATTTCTCCTTCGTGAATCAACTTTAATCACTTCTACAAGATAAAAAGAGAGCGAGAGAGATAAGAGAGAGAGAAAGAAAATCCGCACTAGTTTCGACTTTTCTTTCGTCGAAGGGTGAAACTAAAATTAAAAATTTCCCATCCATGATTGTTAAATTAGGTGTTACATTTTCTTTCTTTTCAAATTTCTTCATCTTTCTTAAACGAAATTGACGCATGAAAAGAAATATTTCTTCCGGCAAAGATTAACACTCGAATGGATGGAAAAATTCAACGACGAGAAAAATCCTTCTCCCGCGAAAAAAAATACAAATAAAATAAAACAGAAAGGAAAAAAAAACGTCCGCAACGGTGTAGGTATCGTTTTTGGACTCGTCACATATTTCTCCTGGTAAATATCACTTCCGATTTGTGCCAGGTCGTAGTCACTCTCACAGCTGTAGCCGCGTTATACGACCAGCACGCAGACGGATTGTAAATTCGCAAATTGTGTCCCAAGCGTAAAGGCAACCCCGGCAGGCATCCCTCGAGCGTACGTACACCCACCACCGCGAACGGAAACCAACGTCGATTTTCGAAATACGTCCTCTACTTTCGTTCAAGCCGCGAGATCGTATCCATAAAACTCGATGGGTATATAACGATAAACATGAAAAGTTCCTTTTTTTCATTTGACAAATTCAACGTCCGCGTTTTCTTCAAATCGAATACAAATCACGAATTTAACGCTATTTACAAAATTATTTCTTATTAAAATTTAAAATACTTTTTATATATATATATTTTTATATACTAATTTATTCGGAATTTAATCGAATTAATTTATAGTTTACTTGTGCTATAATTAATTTTATCTATAGGATTAAATCGATTCGATTTCTCAAATGATTCCTCGTGTATCTCGTATCTCGTTAATAAATTCGCGCGAAAATTCACTTCTTTCTCTCTCTCTCTCTCTCTCTCTTTTTCTCTTTTCCTCTCTTGATTAAGAGACGACTATCTTTCCATACATCAGAACCGATAGTCGGCAGACTTCGCCCGCAGAATTTCTTCACGGTGCGGTACAGCTTTGCACGATACTTTTTACGTTTGATCTCACTCACCCCGTTCCTTTTCGTCTCGAAAGGGAAAGAGATCCCCTTATTTTCTAGACGATACTCTTTCTTTCTTTCTAACTCATTTTTCTATATTCTCATCTATCTCTATCTCTCTCTTTCTTTTATATAGGAACATCGCGAAATGCGGGAGGAAAACGGTATCCCAATAGAGAAAGAAAAAGAGAGAGAGAGAGAGAAAGAGAGAGGGTGAGTGTCGAGGGGTAGTTCTGAGGCCGACGTCATAATCGATCGTCTTTTATTAAACTGCACCAGATGGCGCCACCACCGCACTAGTACTGCGTGGATGGTACGAGAGAGAAAGACGACCAAAGAGAACGAACGGTGAGTCGTATAGAGGACGAAGAGGGTTGGCGGAAGTTAAGGGCGGTCGGCTAGGCACGAGAGGGGAGAATTTAACGGAGGAGGATTTCCAACTGGGGGTCGAACCGTTCTCTCACCTCTCCCACACCCTTCTTTTCTCTCTCTCTCTCATTCTTCCGTTTCTCTTGGAAGGTAGTGAGGGTGGCTCTGCAGCCAATCGTTTAACGATTACCCACTCGCTCACTCTATATAACGCGTTTCGGATGTCGTCGTTATGCCTGATCTTATCGCACAGTGATATGGCGATCTTGATCCTGATCCTGATCCTTCACTCTCTCTTTCTCTCTTTCTCTCATACTCGCATACACATTTATAGGTATATAAGTAGACCGCTTAGAAGAGAAGCAACATCTTTTTAATCTTCCAAAAAAGTACGGAGTTAGGAGTTATACCTAAGTTAGCTCGTAAAAATTTGACTTTTTCTTTTAAGAATTCAAAATGATATATTACTTTACTTATGATACTCCTCCTTCCTTCCTTCCTTCCTTCCTTTCTTCCTTCCTTACTCACTCTATTCGCAAGATTATTTTCGAATGTTAGTTGATCTTTATTTTCTCTTTTTTTCTCTTTTTTTTTTATAATATGATGGTTTTTAAAAGTTATCTCGCATTCGTTTCCATAGAACTAAACAACTCGTTTTTCCATCTAGCTAACTCTTTACCGTTTAACTTTTTCATTCGGTTATATTACTCGTTACATGAAAGAGAAACGAGGGGAGTAATCGTTTAACGATTATGCTCCCTATACAATGGCGGTAGTAATTCAAAGCGTTTTGGATATCGCCGTTAAGTTCGTTCCGATTATTCAAGCGCTGTTATATGTACCTATGTATATATATATATATATATATATCTATGTGTTATCAATAAATAATATCACGAGAATAATCGATTATTGAACTAATTTGTAAGAAGTTGGTCTCGAGAATGAGAGTGAATCTTCAGAAATAGAAGGGTAGGAGGGAGAATGATCGCTTTCAAAGTTGAAATACGATTGCTCACTCGCGAGACGAGAATGCTGCCTGAGATCACTCGAGAATCGAGATATAGGGGATCGTTTCAGCAAATAATACGCAAGAAGGTATTATACTGTACTCGTCTCCAAGTGGATGTGAAATGATCAAACTACCTGTATAGATAAATCCTTTATATCTTTACATACACTTACCGGCCGAAACTTTGATTACTATTATTATATTTGCATTCAACAATTTTGTACAAGTTATAGATTCCATTATTTTTGAACATTCTTTTATTCTTCAATGTGTTTTATATGACTTAACTGTTACTAAAATTCATTAATTCCATTGAATTGTAAATAATAAGCTTTCACAACAACACAACAACAACAACAACAATAACGCTTTTGTACTGTTTATGATATCACATTACAATACCTTTGGGAAACTTATGGAACTTTCTAAAAAATACTTGAAAATTATAAAAATTAATCTCACGAATGTCAAAATTGTGTTAAATAATTATATGGAAAAAGAAATGGTTCCAGGTGTTGTACTAGATAAGTATGAGAAAGTATTCGTAGAAAAATGACTCGAACCCGTAAAAGAGAGAATAAAAAAACAATATATTTCTGTATTCCTATACATATGAAAAAATATAAAGCATTTGAGATAATAATATTAAATAATTTCAAGAGATTTTATGTACCGTACGTGCATTCAAATTTTTTGTCAATAGTTTACACGTTTATATGTATACGTATAGTTACTGATATTTTTATCGAAATTTTTTAAATGATCCCATCGATGTTCACGATGTCCTCGTTTTAAATAGATTAGCTCAAGGTCGACATGAAATTAAGGTCGAGTGACATACAAATTGAACGATGAGATCATCATCGAACAACGAGCAATTCAACTTTACCCAAAAACGCAGGCTTTCCTTTCTTTCTTTCTTTCTTTCTTTCTTTCTTTCTTTCTTTCTTTCTCTCTCAGTTTTTCTCTTTCGTTATCGTTCCCGCTCTCGCTTTCTAGCGGGTGTAGGCGCTTTGTTACTTTTGTTAGTTTCCGTCCTGCCTGCCGTTGACGGGACAATCAATCACTGCCGTTTCCCGGTAAACGTAAAACGAAAAGAAGGAGGGGGAGCAGCCAGAAAGCAAAGCCTCCTTTTGCAAAGAGTATGGCGACTTTTGTTAAATAAAAAAGTGTGCAAGAGAAAAACACAAATGGGGACAGAAAGAGAAAAAACAAAAAAAAAAAAACAAAAAAGAAAATAAAAAGAAAGAAAGGAGTGTGTCATGAGAAAAAAAAATTAAACACAGGTAAAGGGGAACGAAAAAATTCAACGCGAACTTTTTGGTCGTTTCGAAAAATACAATTTTTCTTCTGACAACTTCCGACGAAACTTTGAGAAATCAGCATAACGTCACAGCGAATTTTACCGGGACAAATACGGTCGGCTTACAGCTCATTTCCGGACTTTACTAGCAGGTTGTTTCTCTTTTGTCATAGCGCGTTCGTTGTACATACATACATACACTTACGTATACTTGTAAATACATACTACACCACGGTGGTCATCGTCGGCGAGTTAAAGGAAAATTCAACGCTTACGCGTTAAGGGTTATGACGCGAGCCCTTTACGTATGTACCTGTTACCACTACCCCTTCTATAACATTTCTCTCTCTCTTTCTCTTTCTCTTTCTCTCTTGCATGGCAGAGGTCAGAGTCGGGTTAGTACACGACTCCGTGTGAGTACACCCTAAGGCCAAAGAGAATATTAGCACGTCAGGTCGTTAGGGTTTCGCAATCGTGTCAGATACACACGTTCAGTTAATGTCAGAAGAAAATTTGGAAAATCATTCGTTATATGGTCATCGAAAAACTTTGAAATTTTCCAAACGATCCTTCATTTTTTCATCTTTTTATTTATTTATTTATTTTCATACTAACGAGAATGTCAATTCCGCGACTATTGTGAACACGATCTCGAATATAAAATATCCGGTAAAAAATTATTATCGTTTTATTGCTTTTAATCCAATTAATATTCTTTACCATTTTTTTATTATGTCAAAACAACGAGTATAAAGCGACGAGATTGTAATTATTAAATATATAATTACGAGCTCGCTACAATATCACAGAGTTAAATATAAACATCGAGTAAAACAGGTATTATAGTTTTACTAACGAATTTCATACGAGAATATCCTAAACGCGGTGGAGAATATAAAAGCGTTGGCACGTCGAGCGGCATAATTCAACGATTAATCCTCTATCTCGATATTTCCATAAATATCGATCGCAGAATCCTCAATGAAGGTTGGATGTTATGCCTTTTTGTTCCGTTTAAATTGAACCTTTTATCTTTCGTAATATAAATTGTTATATGTATGTTAAATATAATCAAACCCTTTTATCGTTTCGTAATTTCTATTACATACATCTATAAAGAGAAAATAACGTTAACCGTAACAAAAGTACAATAACATATATTAAATATTTTTAAAGTTAAAGGTTTGAAGGTAGTACCTAATGTCAAATGAAAATTAAATCTTTTATCTACTTTACGTAATATTAATAAAAAGTAATATAATAAAATTGAATAATGAGATAATTAAAATATTCTAAAAATCTATATATTTATTTTATTATATAAGTATTATAAAAAGACCTATTTTAAAATAATTATATTATTTTAATATAATAATGTAATACTTATTTAAACGTAATAAAAGGACAAGTAAAGACAAGTTATTAATATCAAATCTAGAAATGAATTAGAAATGGTCGTAATTAGTTTCATGGCCGATATCTGACGCATGCACATATATTGTGAACGATGTTTACGTGAACGTTGCTCGTATGAGTGCAGCCTAAAAGCTGGAGTATATTAGCACGTCATATCATTCGCGTCCGAAAGTGTCAAGTGCATACGCGCGGCCTTGCGTGAAAATTCCCAATGTTTTAAACAATAACCAACTGCACACTGATTATGCGTTAAATTGCCGGTCGCGAGCATACGATCACTGGGAACTTTCGAAAAACGTCCGTTCGCCCATTTGCGAGCGAATTTAATGCTCGCTCTGGAACGGATTACGAGCAATTAATGGACTAGCTATCGTTTTGCAAGCTTTGTTTTCCATCGTTAAATAACGATTTTACGTCTTACAATTTCATCATTAACCCCTCTATAATAACTTCTACATTTGTATTTTCTATATACCATTTCATGTTTTTGTCATGAAATTAATTATTCATTTATATTCGAAACCGTGAGATATAGTTGTAATATAATATAATATTAATTTCACATCTAATTTGTTTCAGTTTTTTTTTTTTAAATTCTTTTTTTCAAAGTTTTAATATGTCGCCAAATGATAGTTAAAACTTTATTTCAAAACATGGAAGAAAATAATTAATTTATAAGAAATTTCCAAACAATTTTATCCAATATTTTTAAAATAATATTCAGTATACCAAATTTTAAAAACATTGTGAACTGGGATACCATTAAAAACGTATGATGTTAGATTTCACAACAAAAAGTTTGAGAAATGCATGAGATGCATGGTATTAGATTTTAAAACAATCCCATCTTTTCTCTCTTTCTCTTTTTCTGTTAGGGTGTCAAGCGCACACCTCGACCGCCGAATGAAAATTCGAAAAGCAGTTTAGGTAAATCAATCCGGCCGCGGGGTCAACGATTTTACGTGGCACACGGCTCAAGGCAGAACGCGTATAATAAAGTGGCGGATGGGATTGAGCGGTGGCACGAAGGGTACCCGCTAGGTACCAGGGGATGAGAGGGTGGTAGTGGTAGCTTGAGAGATGAAGGGAGAGAGTGTATGTCAGAGAAGGTTCGGGGGAGGAGGGGGGTTGAATTTCAGGTCTCGTGTGCGTTTGACGTTGGCCCGTTGAACGGCTCGGTAATGCATGGTCTTTAGCGTACGAAAATAAGGGTGACTCTTCTCTTCTTATTTCCACTTCATCTTCTTTCTTCCTTCTTTATCTTCTCCGTCAACGCACATATACTTACATATATATATATACATACACACAGTTATACACAGAGACATAAAGAATTTATTCTACTTCTTTCTGCGTTCCATTTCTCCCCCTTCGTTCGATGTCTTTATCGACGAGAGTAGAGCTTTGGGAGAATAAAAAAACAGAGGAGGATTTAAATCGATGATAGAAAAGAGAAGAGAGAGAGAGAGAGAGAGAGAGAGAGCTCGGTCATCCGTGTGAACACCCTTCGCGCTTTATTGAAAAGTCCGGCCGGAAAGAGGCTGTCCCCGTTTGTGTGGGACGAATGAATTTTAATATCGTTCGACGTCACGCATTATTAATATCACCGAGAAATACCTACCTACTTTATTTTCTTGCTAAGGCTTTCTATCTTTATCATCTATCTTTTTTCTTCTCCAAAGCGATTGACATTAATGAGAATTCCGTTTTATTAATCGTTTCAGGTGAAAATCTGGTTCCAAAATCGACGAATGAAATGGCGTAATAGCAAAGAAAGAGAACTTTTAGCTACAGGAGGCTCCCGTGAACAAACTTTGCCAAACAAGAACAATCCCAATCCGGATTTGAGTGATGCCGATGGCGACAGACCAAGAATGGACCTTAGCGACGTGAGTCCTTTGACGAGTCCGCAGAGACCGGAAGAACAAACTGAAAATGAGGAGGACGAGGAAATCAATGTCACGTGATAAGACTCCGACGAAGGATTTTTATTATAGGTTGAAACGTTAAAACGGACTACGAAAACGTGGAGAATCTGAATTTTTTACTTCAATTTTCTCAATCGTAAGAAAATGGAACAAAGCTACGGACTCTTTCTTTTATACCCTTTTTTTCGGCCTCAACGTTAACAAATTCTTTAGGAGATTAATACGGCTTGTGAAAACTTTCAACAATTTTTGAAAGACAGTATTCTTTTTTAATATTACGCGTTAAACGCGTATATTGTAAAACCGGTTAAATGTCGATCTTTTTAATGTAAGAGTTTGTAAATAGCTACGTATTTATTAAAAGTAATCGAAATATTCTTTTCGATATCTGTTGTTCTTTTTTTATTTTTTTATTTTTTATTTGATACTAAACGTTAAGCAGATTTAAAAATAGGATTTAAAGGATCGACATTTAACTGAAAGTTGAGTATAGAGTGAAAAGAAGATTCTTATTTATCGCTTAATCGTACCTCAAAATCCATCGTCGGAAGTTAATCGAGCTTTGAATGGCTCGAAAGAACTGTATCATATTGTAATTAGTTAATTAATGTAACTTTGCGAAATATTCTGTTAACGTATAAGGTTGTAATAGATGTAACATTAACGATTCCTAAGATATGTAACTACGTTTCGGTCACGTCGATTCTTTCCTCTTCAAAATTTTCATTAGAAATTAATTAATTTCGTTGGAAACGACGTGATCGATTGCTGAATTTAATTATACCGCACAAGAGATAAAACGAAAATAAAAACAAATGTAATTACTCATTGTGATGCATTATAATGTATGTAATATACAAATAAAACTATCTATATCAAGAGATTCTACATTTGTATATCATCGGTTATATTACAAGAAAACATGAACATTGATCGTCGTTGTTTTTGATTTCCTTTTAAGTGCAATATTAAAAAAAAAATACTATATTTTAATTTAATCTAATCTATTTATTTTCAATTCTATAAAATAAGTTTTTAAAAGCGCACGTGATAAAATGATAATATAATAGATTAAATTTCTGTACGATGTTCTCATTGATTGATATTAAAGTAAACTCTAGATCATCTGAGATATTCTATGTATCTATGAAGATAAATTATCAACAGAATAAAATCGTGTCGGTAATATAGAAAACTGTTGTGTAAGAAAAAGTAGAGATAATAGTTAACTTTTTTAAAGTTCATTATTAAATTATTCATAAGTTATAAAAATAAAAGCAATTTACACTCCTAATGTTTAATTAAAATAAAAAAGAAATGGAAAATTTTGAATTTCCGTACGTAGCGATCTCCAGATAATGTCATCTGGACAATTAATATTATTTGCGATTAATAATTATGTCATTTTAATGTAAAGCAAGTACTATTAAGCTCATTAAATTATGTTTTTATTATTATTTTATGTTTAAAAAATATAAAAGAAATAATTTTTAGATATAAAATTTTCTGTTTTACCAAGTAGTGGCGCTACAATCTTCTTCAAGTATTTTTTTATTACGTCGGTAATAAAGAACGTGATTTAATGACAAGCCAAACATAAAGAAGTCGTAGAAATGTATTGAGTTTTAACAGCTGTACTTGTATTCTGTTTCAACAGCATGGCGTTTGAAGAGAATAAAAATAAATATTCTAACATAGAACATGTACGTACGAATATGCTTTGGATGGATATAAAGATTGTTGATCCTGAAATGGAAACATTAATGAAACAAATTAATGAGGAACAAATAAAATTAAAGGAAGCATTGCGTGAGAAATTATGTTTAATAAGATATGATACTGATTTTGTACAGAGAGAAAATGAACAATTAAAAGAATGGTTAAGGTTCAAAGGAATACAATTTGAGGATAAGAAGGATCATTCAGGCATTAGTTCAACAAATGATATTGTTATAAAGGAGGAACAAATAGATAACGTAACAAATGAGAATGAATCATACGAAGAGAAATTTAATCCTGAAACTTCAGAAGAATATAATCATATAGAGAAAAGCAATAAGTCAGAGCATGGGACAATGGATATCAAAGAAGAAACTAATAGATTGAAGAGTTGTTACATAAAAGTAAATGAAGAGGATTATAAAGAATGTAAAAATGACGCTTTAAAGAAAGATAGTCAAAATATGAATAGAAAGGATGAAGTTTGCAATGTTAATAATCAAAATGAAAATGAAGAATCTGTTATAGCAACAAGAACACGTAAAAGTACACAAGTAAATGTATCTGCTGAAAATATTTGGTTGAGCGAAAAGAGATCAAAACGTGGTATGGAAAGACGCAGACTTGTTAAAAATTATAAAACAACTAATAAAAGGAAAAAGAATACTAAAAGGAAGATAGTAGGAGTACAAAATAAAGAGGATATTTATAATGTGGATCAATCTTAAAGATTTTACTATAATAATGTTCTATAATAGAGTAATTTATAATACAAAAATATAGTTACATTACATATTTTAATGTAAGATCTATTTAAAGATGTACCTTATAATTATTTCTTATATACTACTTTTTATCTTGCTCTAACATAAAATTACAATTATAGCAATGTATTTAAAATGAAAATAATTTATTGTTTTTATGTTTTAGGTAATAATTTATTACTCTGACCAATGAAGATGTTTGAATAATTGAACATGCATCCAAAGTATTAAATGCAGGAGTTACAATGAAGATATTTACTTTTGGTACATGCACTTTTTGTACGGTCAAATCCCTTATCGAATATAAGTGTTAAATCTGTTACAAATAGGTAACATAAATGCTATTGATAGTTTACACGAATTATATAAATTTTATTATATAATGATACATCCAAAATTTATAAAATACAGTTGCTCAGGGCAGTAAGATTTCATAAATGTAATTTAGTTACATTAGGTACAAATTTAATGTAAAATATGGACCTGAGATATATCAAAGTTAATCGTAAAGCATAAGAATGAAATGTTTTGAAAATATATTTTAAACAAATATTCGTTTTATACATAAATCAAATATATATATATAATTTATTAAGATTGTTTAATATGTATCATGTATTGCGATTTAGTAATTTACTAAAATATTGTACGCAGGTATGTTTTGCCTGTCTTTCCTGGATTCATGTTTGCAGTAATCAGAGAAAACGTATGTATTTGTTATTATTTGTATTCAGGTCATTATCATCAAGACATTACATTTTTTCTTTAGATTATATTAATAACATATTTATCATGTAAACGGATGCAGCTTACAATTAGCATAGCTTTAATTAAAATAATTATGTATAGGCATTTACAAAAAGAAAGAAATTTTTAACGCATGAATATATCTGACCAATTAAAAAATCACCTTTGCCTAAGCTATATTATAAATTTAATATTAGTTTTGTTGCTTGTGTGTAGAAAATGATTTATTAATAAATAAAATCGAAGTTATGTGTGAAATTTTTTATATGAAATTATTTGTTTTGTTTTTCTTTTTCCTTTTTTATTACAAGTAATATCTTTGTTTTATAACATAAGGCAATTTATTATAAATGAATTTGTCTATTATTACCAATTGTCATTGTGATTTGTACAATTTTTTAAGCTCTTCTAGTTTCTCCTTATTTGCAGTAGTAGATTGTGTTTTCTGATGTGACAAACTGCTGCTACCGCTGGTATTTAAAGACATTTTCTCAGTAGAAATTCGTTTCAATGGCACTTCACTCGTGGAGGACTTCGACATTTCTTTACTCCACTTCATCAACCAATCGCTGGAGGTATCCTAGAATACACAGAATTTAATTATCAAGTATTTATAAAAACAAAAAGATATTAGAAAAATGTAATGTTAACATTTGCACGAAATGAAAAAATTAAATTAAAATAATATTATTATTAAATTAATTAATTATTAAGTAACTTACTAATTATTAATTAGTTACAAGAAAAGAAAATTGCATCACTTTCGTTAATCCTTAAGAAGTATCGAAGTTTTGTCACTTCTTTTAAAAATTACTTACATTTTTAGTATCCTCTTTCTCAGCTATTCTCGTTTTTTCCTCAACTTTTTTAAGCTTTTCTAATTCTTCATGTATTTTACGTTCAGTTTGATATTTTGCTATAGCTTGTGCTAAAGGGCCTAATTCTCCCTTCATCGCAGCCATGTACATCGCCTGATAAAATAAAAAACAAAACATCGTATGTAATTAAAACATTAGATTTTAAAATTTTATGGTATTATGTAATTATTTTTGACGATAATTTATTTCATATACTATAATTATTAATATTATCATATAAATCATAAAATCAATTTGTTTAACTTGTAATCACTGTCATATTTATCAAAATATTTCTTACGTCTCTTCGTCTTTTGGAATCCTTGGTACCGATCGGATCGGTATCAGTTTGAGGTCCTAATTCAAGAAGAACTTGAAAATCAGCATGTTCACCAAGCCGGAAACCAATGCCTAGTCTCGAGTCCGTTCCTTGTCATTAGAAATAAAGTAATAATATTAGATATAAATTAGTGAGGATACGTAATAACAGATTAGAAATGTTATATTCTAGTCTTTAACATATGATTAGAATTACGTGTAGTAGGTGAAAGTATTGGTTCAATTCACGATAGAATATGAAATTAACAGACATGTTTCCGTATTTACTTACCTTTCTTTATCGGTGGTATGTTAGAATAAATTAGTGAAAGTATCGTAGGAAGTTCTTCCGGTATAATCAGACTCGTTGCATCTGAAAAGATTTTCTTTCACTTGTGGAGTTCCATAAATGGTTCAAAACGTTAAGTGGATACTTGTTGAGATTAAAAAAAGAGAAAGAGAGAAAGATGAATACACTTTACTTTAAGAGTTGTTACTTTAGTCTTACGTTACACTATTCACTATCATTACATCATACAGAATAGAAATTACAAGCGTTGATCTTATCACCTTTCAACCGGTACTGCGAGAGAAGAATTAATGAAAATAATAGTACACAGAGACGATTTGTTATCCTTTGATCTTTCTGTATGATTTAATTCATTGATTCCATAAGCTTCTTTTTTTTATCTTTTTTGTTTTTTAAATAATTACGAGATAAGTTATTCAAAAGAGAAAATAGTACACATTGGTAATGCTTTGATGGTTGTAAATTTTTTTTAACGTTATGATCAAAGTAATAAAGATTTTTTGTTTGTATTGCACTTGCAATGAAATAACAAATATCACTTACAGTTGAATAGAATGATTATAATGCTCAGTCTTATGATCGAGATCTTAGCGAATGTAGCCATCGCCTAAAGCGTTTAATCTCTTAGATATTTTTTTAGGTATTCAATAAATGCATTGTTCCATTTTTCGCGATCACTGAAAATAAAAATTTCAATTATAACCAATATACTTTTTCGAAGATTTGTTCTAATGAATGAAAGTTATTTACAAGTTTGTCAATTATTTTGGATCGATAGATAAATATCTTTTATTAATCGTAGATTAACAGACTTTCAACTAAACTCACGTAGATCATATATCAATTCACTGATTGATCAAAATTATTGATCAATGTTATTGATATTAGTATATTTCGCAAACTAGAAACGGGTCAAGGTGTTTTAGTAAAATATAAAAAATTAAAACTTTGTAAGCGTTCTACATTAAAAGGACGCTTAAATTAACACATTATGATGTTCACAAAATTTATTCAAATGAAGCAATGGTATTTCCTAACACAACTTTCACTAAATAAATACACTTAAATGACTTTTCCTTTGGATACTTTCTCACTTCGTTAACAAATTAAGTTACATATGTATATAAAAATCTTTGAAAGATTGATTTTGTTTTTGTTCGCACAAGATCTTTTATATTTATTTTATTATTTACGTAAAATTTAAATAGGACAGATCGATATAAACAAACGTTTTAAATACCACAGAAATGATAATTTGCAAACGAATCATTTTCGCGTTCGAACGTTCGTGCAATCTCTAATGATTGAACTTACGTGAAAGTGAAATGTAAAAGCCAGAGAGACCGTGCACAGCGTACCAGTGTAAACTAAGTTACAGACTGAATCGTTACAGAATGTACAGGTAAGTTCTTCGACACCACGTTTAGTGTCCGGGAAGAAGTTCTAAAGTGAAAGGACGGACGTGGATCGGGGATTGAGGTCAACAACAGAAGAACCACTCGATATTGACGTCTTAAACTCTCTTTCTTCTACATTTGACCCTCCGAAACAGTTGCTATCTATTAAATATTAATTATCTTTTTGTTTTCTATTATATTTATATAATTTTATATACGTTATTTATATATCGATCTTTTGACATATATATGAAGATATGTCGTCATAACTGAATAATTAAATATATAATTTTATGCTTATATATAAAGTTATTATTTTTTAGCATGCATTTTAAATTGTATGTGGATTCTTATAACATATATAAAAATACGTCCTGTAACTGATAGTAAAGGTTAACAGGGAGTAATTATTAATTTTGTTTTAATTAAGTACGCACGTATTTGATGAAGTTTTAAATTTATTTTTCACTAAAACAAATTTTATTCTACATTTTAGATTTTTTTTTTTATACTTCTCCTTTGTACCATCAGTTGAAAGACACCCTGTATATTGTATGTTATAATAATTAAATATTTAAGAAACAAATTTATAAAATAATATATTTAAATAGGTCAAAAATGAGATATTTATATATTACATAAATATAGATATATTTATGAGATGTATTTATGTACATTCTTGTAAGTTTTATAATACATACGATGAACTAGAATTTTCAATAAAAAATAATTCAATCATAATTATACAGACTCGTTCCAGTGATCTTTGTATCGATCTTGATAAACTGGATAGTCTTGAGAAATACCCCATAGTTTTTATTTATAATTTTATATAACGATCTTTTTTTTTAGTTTCTTTTTATTTTATTTAAATAGTGTTTTGTCATTAAAAATATTCAAAGATCCGTGCATCGTTAAATATTATTAAAGTAAAAAATTTGTATTTATACATCCGCATTCGCGAATTTTCTTCTTCTTTCTCTCTTTTTAACCCACACGATTTTTTTTTGGTGTTCGAATCAAGGAAAACGGAAAAAATTATGGAAAGCGTGGGTAGAGAGTAATCATTATCAAGAATTGAACGATCTTTCTTTCTCTTTCTTTTTGCTAAATAGGCTCGATTAAATCAACGAATGAGAATTGAAAAGTGAAACCAGCGAATACTTTATAAATTGAATGCTTTCTCATTCGTAAACAATCAAAGTTAAGATAAAGTCGTGGGAATAAAATTCATTATAATTAATTATTACAAAAAAATCAATCAAAAATGCGTCAGTGATTCTCAATCGTATATATCGAATTTAATGCAACTTCATAAAAAATAAAGAAGAAAAAATAATACCAAAGAAAAATAATCAAAGAAATTAAACATTAAATATTTAGTTCGTCTAACGTAAAATTTTCAATGTAGAAAAAAGTGTATACGAAAGAGACCATACTTGCTTTGCATTATCAACGATAACACGTGCTTTCCTCGTTAAGTTACACACATATACATATAATGTACACATACGCATATGCATATATATATAAATCTACGCGTGGCATTGTTCTCTGGGCGGTTAGAAACATAAACAACACATGCATAGTCTTACACGCACACACAAATGAAAATGACACACGTACTAATGACAAAAGTGTTACGTCGTATCGTTCTCTGATATTCATATGTGTGTATGTATCTGTATATGTATGTGTGGGTTTGCGGATAAAGACGGAAAAGGATAGATAGGCGCGAAGGTGCACGGAAGTTCGAAGAGGGGACCACACGAATGTAACGTGCAATACGTTTTTCTTTTTCTTTCTCTTTCTCCATCCGTAAATACTTACGGTACGTCGTGTTGTACGGTACACGTTGCATTTGTCTCTACGTATTTTTTATTTCGTCGAGGAGTATCGACGAAGGACGTTCGTTCGACGTTGATCAATTCGTTCCTTTTGATTGGTCACATTACAGACGTATTACTTACGTCGTACATACATATATTACTTACATAGAAAAAAACTTTGTTCTCTTAGTGCATTATAATGCATCTCAATGATTAAACGATAGAAAACGTGTCAGTGTCATAATGGGATTTAATCTTTGTACGGATGAGTCCCATAGAAGAAGGTAATCATATAAAAAAAAAAAAAAGAAGAATAGATTTATCGATCGTTTTCTAAGGAGTGACGAGTGTTTGTGAAAAAACAAAAAAAAAAAATAAAGAAAAATAGTTCATGCTTACGGTTTGTCACGCGGAAGTTGGTTTTGTACGATGATTAGCACTGTGAAATATCGTTATACTTACGTTATATTTTCCATTAAAAGTGGAACGACGTGTGTACAATAGTTGAGAGAGTACGTTATTTATGTAACATATACGTGTATCGTTGTAATAATTGAAGTATTTTTTTTTTTCTTTAAATGTTCTTTACTCGATATGAATAATTTCTATTATTTTTTTTCTTTATTTTAGTTATTATATGTTCCTTCTTAATTAGGATTCAGGTGTGACCATGCGATATAATGTCTCTGATTCATCGTTTTATAAATACTTCGTTAGAAAAATGTGAAAATCCTTGACGATTGTTCATCGTTTCAAATTAAGGAATGATAGAATCGATTTGATCGTTTTTCTAATCGATTTCGTACAACGGATACAAAGAACTATACGGATTATGAGGGAATTCGCGAAACTTTGGTGACACAAGTGTTCTCCACTTGTTGCCAGTTCTTCTTTATATATTTCTTTTTTTCTTTATCGTTTCTTTCTCTAATTGCGTTCCATCCTTCATCTATATTTTTTTTTTAAACTTACCGGCTACTCGTTAGAGTTGCGCGTAACTTCTACGAGTGTGGGATTAAACGTACTTTGTAAACTATTAATTTGCCTGAAAATAGGACAATTATATAAAACACATAATATACGTGAATATTATTTTTATCAGCAGAATATGATATAAAGAAATAAAACTAAAGAGTGAAGTGATAACGTACCGGAAATAACTTTATGTGAGTTACTTGTATTTTTTTTCTCTTTTTCTTTTTTTTTCATTTTAAACGAAGCAAACAAGGATTTTCACTTAAAATTCTACAACGTACATGAAAAAAATATATATAAAAATGATAAATAAATAAATAAATTTATTATATATTAAATATATCTAATAATATTTATATGAATTTCATTTATATAAAAAATGTATATAATACAAATATTATATATAGTATATATGTATAAAAAGATAGATTAAATTTGTAAGAAAATTTTCCTTAATCTTGATCTCTGTATTAAAGGACCTTGACCTGAGGATCGTAGTGAATGGTGGACGCCGGCCTGTTTGGCCCATGGGGCCGGATTATATTGATCGCCATTGTTGCAACAGTTGTCCTTTTTGTGTTACTTATTACCGCCTGCTTCTTAACACCTGGATGTATCGGTTACGAGTGTACAAGAAGATGTAGTAAGATATTTATATATACGTATATACAATATTTTGATTTATTACATATCAAGTAAATATATACGTATAATATACAGGGTGTTTCGTAATTTATAGGACCTACTTCAGGCGTGAACAGGTGACACAAATATTTAAAAAAATTCACAAATAATAAAATAAATATTTAAAGTCTAATAATAAGTAAAATTTATTAAAAATTACTTATATTGTTTTACTTTTCAATTCAATTACGAAGTAATAGCCGGTGACATGGGATAAATTCTTAAAAAAATAATCGATCAACGAAGTGTTAAAAGTAATAAGTGCGTAATTAGATTTTTATTTTCGAGGTTATTGGAAAACAATTCTGTTTTCGATATCCATTACCAGTATTGAACAACTTCGAGCACGTATATAAGAAAGCTGTCATCTCAAGCACCTTTTATGAATATCAAATTGTCATGGATTATGGAAAAACAAAAGTGATTATAACTTTTAAATAAGATCAAACAGAATACATTTGTATAGGTATCTTTTTCTTCAATTTTGTATTTTCTGTCCACTCCTGAACTAAATGTCACGTATTACGAAACTGTATATATATAAAATATATTTAATATGTATACATAATTAATAATATTTGTAAATTATTTTATACTTAATTGGATCTGTCGAGTTACTTATTATTTCTTATATTACGTTTTTGAAATATCAACAAAGAAATAGCGAACGATAAAGTCAAGACAAAGCTGATTACGCCTTCATTTTATCACGGGATGAATAAGTATGTACGTAGTATACGTCATCGTTGTACTTTCCGTTTCCTTTGAATGATTACATAATTAACTATGCAACTCGACAAGTACGTATAATGAACAATACTTGCACAGACACATAGTTTTCAATTTATTAAGATTGTAATGGTGTATTTATTTATACTTTTATATTTACTTCATGATATATTCTAACAAATATATCTAACGAATTTATATGTTATTCAAAGATGGATAATAAATTGTTTATTTGTAGAAAAAAAATCAACGAAAGCTCTTTCACGAAGCGGAGGACAAAGTAACGAGAACGTAAAATTAAATGGTGTGAGTTACAGGTCTTGGAGATTAGGAAGTCTTTATGAAAATGATAACAATGGTATAACGATTTAATATTTCTTCTTTTAGTATATTTAAACACATCAGTTAATATTAAGAAGGAATGTTTTGATTAAAAGATATATTTATGTTTATAGGAACGATCAGTGAAAACGTTGAATTTCAAACTAATTCTGTCAACTCAATGTGTGGCCAATTTGAGAACATCGAAACTTCTTCAATGGTGGTAAATTCACTATCAATTAAATTTTATACTCTGTACTCATTGGAAAAATAAGTATCCATCATATTATTTTTTCCACAGAACCTTATTCAGATTGAAAAACGAAAGAGTGATAAAAAAGAAAAAGCATTTCCTACAGAATTGACTTTGAGTTTACAATATTTGCCTCCTTGCGATGATATAACAGGAAAGTTCGTCGTCGGTATTGAGGTATTGATATACATACAAAATGTTTTCAATAGTTTTATATTTGATAGATAGTCGAATATAAAAATGTAATTACGAATATAATTGGTTTTTGTAGGCGGTTTCCAGTCTTCCACCGAAACAATACAATTGCACGATCGAGCCTTACGTAGCTTTAAATATTGTGAAGCAATCATGGAGCCACAGGAAGCAAATGAAATTGCACAGTTTCAGAACAAGGGGCATCAGACATACAGCTAATCCGATTTACAGGGAAACTTTTGTGGTGGCCAATGCTAAACCGCAAGAAGTTAAGGTATATTCGTTTTATCGTTCTTCCTTTTTTTACCGTTTGCTATATCCTCTTATAATGCGTTACGCTTAAAGTATGTCATGAAAAATAAAAAAATAAAGAAAGCGAGGGAGGGAGAGAAAGAGAGAGAGAGAGAGAGAGAGAGAGAGAGATAGAGAGAGAAAGAGTAATAAGCTGTATTAGTAGTATAATCTTTTCGTAGGTAATACACGTAGTTATTTACTTTCTGTTTTTCGCACGAAATTTCAATGACAAACTTCGTTAGGATGCTAACGAAACATAAGTCATTAAAAATAATGGACTTGAAGAGGTTTTGGAGAAGCGTTAAAACTCGTGAAAAAATTATTACCTTTGTTAGGCTTGACATTGATAAGTTAACACGAAATGTAATGAAAATGTTTGCCAATGAAATCGAGAATACTTGAAATATTATATACATATATTGCTTTGGACATTGCTCCTTTCGCTGACTCCTGAAAATTATTTGATCACACTTGTCTGTATAACAAGTTGCCAATCACAGGCACCCTTCGTTGCTCGCTTTAACATCTTTCCGATTGGGAGGTTCATTATTTGTCGCTACTTTTTAATCGTTTTTTATTTTATTTTATTTTATTCTATTTTATTTTATTTTCAACAGGAATGGATTTTAGATATTGTAGCATACGATCACGATAGATACGCCAATCACACTGAATTGTGTTCATTAAAAATGGCAGTCAAGGATGTAAAAATAATATTTAAAAGTCCTGAAAAACATGTGTTCAATTATAGAATGAAACCATCCTGTCAGGTATAAGGATATATTTTATTTTGTATTTTATATTTGATTTAGCAAATGTTGATGAATTTTCAACAGAATAATTTGGTCTTGTAGGAATTTGGCAAAATTTTATTAGGTGTAAGCTATTTGCCTACGGCGCAGAGGTTGACAATTAACATAATGGAACTACGGAACATTAAAGTACTCAAATTTGTACCAAGTTTAAATGAATTCTGTAAGTTACGCTTCTCATTTATTTCAACAGGTAACTTTCTAAATGTCGATCGAGAAATTCTATCTTCTACGCTTTCCAGATCCATATGTAAGAGTACTGATGTTGAATGGAAAGACGGGGAAGAAATTGAAGAAGAGGAAAACGAGAACGCTACACGCTGTTGCTCAACCGGAATTCAATGAAACGTTGACTTTCGATGTGGCATATGATCAATTGGATTCCGTGCAATTTTTAATTGTTTTATGCAGCAAGGCACGTATAATTGATGATCGAAATAACCCTCTGAACAAAATAAGACCGAGTAAATTTAAACGAGATGATTTTCAGGTTACGCTGAAAAATGAACCAATGAGTAATAACGAGAATCCAAGCGATAGCGAGGATTCTTCGGTAAATTCATACAAAAAGGCCGATGATATATTTATTGGTAAGGTTGCGCTTGGAAAAGGAGTAAGGGGTTCTATGGAAAGATTACATTGGTTTTTGATTTTACAAAGTCCGAGAAAACTAGTCAACATTTGGCACACTTTGAAATAAAGAAATTATTGTTATTAATTTTTAAGGAAAAGAGATATAATATTAACAGTTAAACAATATTTTATATATTGTTTATGATAATTTATTGTTAGTTTTATAAAAGAACACGTATTTATACTTTGTATATAGGTACGTATTTGTCAATATCCAAAGATTAAAATAAAAACCACACATTGACTAAATAATTCTAATAAGTTAAAAATAAAAATAATAGTTAGGGAGAGAGAGAGAGAGAGAGAGAGAGAAAGGAATCAAATTTGGCGCCGGTAAAAGAGGCGTCTGTGGTTACAAAAGTGGCGGCGCGTTAATCGAGATCAATTCTACCGACAGAGGGCGACAAGAGCGTGTTGCGGCTCGCGTCGCCAGTTGGCTCGGCGGCGGCGCGGTGGATGGTTGTTTTTTCGTTCTGGCTTTAGTCTGTTTTGTGGCTGTGAGTGTGTGTCTCGTGTGTTCGATCTTTTTCCTCGTTGCGTTGTCGTCGTTGTCGTCGTCTACTTTAATAGTCATTGACATTTCTTTATCGGCTAAATTTTGCCTTTATCGTTATTCTTATTGGCATTGTTATCATCCCACCTGGTGTATGCAAGGACACACCTGTGCTAGCTGGATTCTGGCAACCGGTGGCGACAAAGCGTGCCACAAGAATTGAATCGTAAGTGTACACATACAAAGTCTCAATTAATTGGAATAAACGTAACCTTTCTCCCTCTGTCTCTGTTGCTCTTTCACATACTCGTATACAATGACCGTTACGTTAGAAACGTAACCTCGAAAGTCCCGCCTTCTCGGTTCCCCCTTACTATTTGAATTTTCTCTAACGTTATGAAACTACTGTTGTAACTAAGGAGACATAGGATACAAGAAAAGGATCCCCTTCTCTATTTTTTTTGTATGTCTACTTTTATTTTGACCAAGTTAACCAATCGTGTTATGGACAGACATCTTTCTTTTGTTTTCTAGACAATCAAGTAGCGACGCGCTTTCTTTACTCTTTTTCAAAGCGACCAATCAAAAATGACAGGATCGCGTTTGATGGCGGGCGTTCGTTAACATCTCTTTCCACTTCGTTTCTCCTTTCAAATATCGACAGAATACTGTTGTTAAACTCTACGGTTCGCTGATCATTCTGTTTGCCGATTATATGATTACTGTGTAGGATGCAAACTCGATACGATTAAAACGTGTACAATCGGTATAAACAATGCTTCGCGATTTCTGTATCGGAAATTCTACTTACTTGGAAATAATCGTTATCGAGGAAAGCGTAGATAGATACGATCTCGTAAGATGACGTTTGATCGAATATCGAAAAAAGTGAGTCAACGATCTGGGAAAGGTAAATTCTTTATTTGTCACTATTCTAAGAATAATCTGTCAAGTTTGATCGTTTGAACGTAAATCTGCATTTGTACGGTTAAATTAAATAATACAAAAGGGTAATTCTTAATCCATTGCAAACTGAATCATGTACCATGTTGAATTTATTATTTGAACATTGCATCAATAGATTAATACAGGTTTAGCATTATTTGTTAAATAATATAAAGATTTTATATTCATAAAATATATTTAATTATTTTAATTATTTTCTTTTATTAGATATTGATTTAGTATTAATTAGCATTAAGACCAGCATTAATATGCCGAACGCATATATGAGTTAATCAGCTATACTGATGGCTTATGTTGAATGCATACAGTGACTCTTGAAAATATTTGGACACCAAAGTGTGATCAATGGTTTCATATTTCGATTGTTTAGAGACTAATTACTCTAATTATTTGTTTTAGGAATAGATTATGTATAATTTTTGCTGAATATATATAATTAATTTTCTAAATGCATACAATTTATAATATAATCTATCACTGTGTGTATGTGTGTGTGTCGTTCGTCCATAAAGGATTAATGAATTTATTTTCGCATTAGTCAAAGTAAACATTCTAGAATAATTCCTTTCTAATTATGGATTTATAGGTCGTAGATCATCCTTTGATCGGTTTTCTTTTTCTTCTTTAAATGAATTTATCGAAAGAACACGTGGAATAACTTTCAAACATTTTCAACTCTCGAATTTCCAAATGCCGGCTCCCTCAGGTGATATTGGACCCCAATGGCTCGTTCGACTCGTTTGTCAAGTCTCATAATAGAAAAAAAAAATATATATATATATATATACACATATATATACACATACATATATATCAGCTACCTACTACTAGTTGATTCTAGACAAGTCCAGGAACGTTCGAGAAGACGACTAAGACTCACGTTTCTCAGTAACTTTTATCCGAACCAAAGTGAATTTATTATACGTGTTAGGAGATCGTCGTTTAAGCGAATGGTTAGTCGACTTAATAAACTTTCTTGGAAAAATGTAAGAAGGTGAAAAAAAAAAGAGAATCCTTTACTCATCAACCTTGAAACTTAATAAGATCGCTTTCATAAGTTTTTTAAATTAATTTCTCTAGTTATCTTTTTGTAACTCGAGAGATAAACATTATAATATACTTTTTTTTAATAAGTCTTATATTAACACGTTCTACCAATTTCCGGCTCGAAGTTCAAATTATTCTTATAGAAGACTGAAAATATTTAATGTGTATATATTTATTATATAATACTTAAAGAATTGTATATATGTTAATGTTTAAGGTAATTTACTTTTGTTTCTTTTTATTTCGATCGAGAGAGTTAATTATTTCATAAAGTCTTTTTTGAGAATACTTCAGTGTGTAGAGTCAAGGACACTCTCTTTCTCTTTCATTCATTTTTTTTGTTGAATCCATCGTGAGGTTAGAAGAGAGTGGCGTTAGCGCGAAATCGAGGACTTAACCGGGTTTGTGAAAGGCTATTAAGCCGCGTGTTGTGTTGTTGCGGTATACGTCTAGACGATTCGTCTGTTAAGAGCTGTGGTTTTCGTTGTACGTTCGACGAATGTGCGTTTTGAGCTTTGATAGATTAGAAACCGAGATATAGATATATTTTTGAATAAAAATTTTCCGGAAAAAAATCATATTTTTGTTTTTTGTTTTATAGATAAACTTTATTTCCTTCTAATGCAACATAGAAAAATATTATAATTATAATTATATTATTTTTGTTTACAACTTTTTCAATAATTAATCATCTATATTTATAGAAATCCCAAATTTTATTACCAATCGAATTTTTCCTTTTTTTTTCNTTTTTCAATAATTAATCATCTATATTTATAGAAATCCCAAATTTTATTACCAATCGAATTTTTCCTTTTTTTTTCGTATTAAAATTTCCAAATTTATCGAAGTTTTCGTTTATTTATTTTCATTAACACTAGATATNTTTTATTACCAATCGAATTTTTCCTTTTTTTTTCGTATTAAAATTTCCAAATTTATCGAAGTTTTCGTTTATTTATTTTCATTAACACTAGATATACCACTATTTTCAGTATACCTATTTCTACCACACTAGTCAAAATGATTGGTGTATAAAAAAAATGCTTTTTGAGGCTTCCAGTCATTATTTACTCTTAAAAAATAACAAAATTGTTTAACAATAATAATTTTAATAGATAAATGAATTTATAGATATTTTTAAATAACAAAACTCTTAATTATTTACAGAACTCAAATGTTACATGAAGTAGAAATTTTGAATTAAAATGGCCCGACCAGTCAAAATGATTGGTCTGGTATATCTAGTGTTAATTCGTAAGACGCTATTTACTGTTGACTGATAAAACAGATATTATACTTTTTTTATTTTTTTTTTTTAATTACACTATGTTAGCTTTCAAACGCACTATAGTATTGGCCAGATTTTATATCTTATTTTATTTTATTTTATTTTTATGAGATATTTTGAAGTAGCTAAAACATAGATCTCGCGTTTCTGCGTAAGACGAGAGAGGAATAAGATTAAAATAATAGAAGGTAGTAGGTACGCGTTCATTGGTCAGGGAAAGTGGCAAGCATGCTTATTGAGCGGCATGCGTTAGGCAGTGGTTTAACTATACATGTTTCGTTAATGCGGTACGCTCAACCAGAAGAACGTCTGCTTTTGCTCGGAATACTAATGTAGACGCGAGTTGTAAAAGATAATTTTAGCCTAGAGGATACATAGAAAAGATTATATATTCTTCGACTAGAAACACCTTAAAACACGATCCTCAACGTTATCTTTGTTAACGCCCCCGAAAGATAATCGTTTTATATCGCTTATTATCTTAATTGAGTCTTTCGACGTACACTAGTGAAAATTTCGAATATTTTTTTTCTCTTTTTTTACGGTGATTAGAGATCAATAGGGATATACTAAAGGAAATAAGTTAATAAAACTTATTTAATACAATTATTAACTTGTATAAGTTACTATAATAGTAACTAGTATAAGTTACTATATAGTAATAAGTACTATATAATAATAACAATTATTAACAATAAGTTTAGATATTCTGTATTCATTTTATTATTTAATTTTCATATATATATAAAAATATTTTAAAATTTATATTTTATAAATAGTAAAATATTATTTATAAAATAAAAAAAAATATTTATAAATAAATAAGATATTATTAAAAATAAATTGTCATCTGTTTTATTTATTCATTTTTTTTTATTTCTATTTTTAAACTATACATCTACATATATATATATATATGAAGTAATTATTGCAAGTATTGAAAAAGATATTTCTAGTAACAGTCTGAACTGTCACATGCATATGTGTACATACATAAATATGTGATATATGAGACAGTAAAAAAAAAAAAATTATATGTATGCATAGACCAAAGGAAAATTTGTATCGTCAATTTAGTAAATTTCCATCCTAATAAAATGATAGGACATAGGGAATAAAGAGTTCGCAGGTGTTAGCGTGTTAACTAATGTAAGTAATATATTTGAACGACAGTTAGAAAAAGTAAGAGAGAGAGAGAGAGAGACAGATATTTGAACACAGTTTTAAAGACTCGAAAATGTGTATTAGAGACGCGCGCATATGGTGCCGCAGATGCGTTCGATCCGAGTCCAAAGGGGTTTTACAACTCGAATGTACGCATGTGTTTATCTGTGTGTATGCGTATGTGCGAGTTCATGTCAATCGAGTATATGGAGTATGCTGTATACATATATTAAACGTTCGCATGATTTCAATCGTTTCACTTTTAATCGTTACCTTTTCAAAGTGGTTACATGTGATATTCGTGTTACTCATCGAGCTGCAGTAACTAAAAATAATCGTGCGATGATTTGAAAAGAGGAAAGAAGGAAAATAAAAAGAAACGGGAAAAAAAGAAGCATAAATAAACACATGTCATTTAAACGCGTCGAAACTTCACTGAAAGTTTACAGGACGGAGTCACTTTGTTGCCATTGAATGTATGCTAGTTAACTGAAAGATAGCACGAGGGTGTTACTTAAGTGCCAGTAGTATAGTATATGTGTATACTTGTGTATATATATATTTATTTATATGTATTATATATATGTACTCTCAGTACGTCTCTCTTTCTCTTGGATGCTCATTCGTAATTAGCGTCAATAGGAGTCGTCGTGCTTGGCTATTATCATCTATCTGCTATCAGCTAGGTAATTTGATCGCTGTTAGTCTACCGGTAAGATAATATTCTCGTTTGTCGCACCATTGTTAGTAGGAGAGTAGAACTTGATAATTCAGACTTGTTAGAATATCCCTATCCAATAAGATTATTTAATAATAATATTTACTTCTTGTCCCTTATTTAAATTACTTCTTTGAATTTCTTTTGTATAGTAAATCATTTCATTTCTATATAAGAATATTAATATTTTATTTATTTATTTATTTTTTTGTTAAATTTTTGTATGCATTACAATAAGTTTATAAATTATTTTTTTATTATTTAAATAATATATAAATAATATATGAAATTAAATATAATAATATATAAATTAAATATATATAAATAATATATGAATATTAAATTGTACAAATAAGTCTGTATTTTGAAAAAAAATTTACAGAGAGAAAGTACTTTCATATTTTAGTATTATATTTATAAAAATATTGAATTGTTCGAAATAGTTTATACCGATTTTTAAAGAAAATTTCTATTTCTATATAATAAAATTATATAGAAATAGAATATATTAGAATAAAATTTCTAAGACAACAATTGTATATTTCAATTTATTTCTAAATTGGTAAGAACCTTCCGAACTATCTAATATATATCATCTTTATTGTTAATGTATATATAACAAGAAGTATCTATGTATCTGTACAATTGTAATCGTTCGAACGTGAACATCCCGGAAACCGAGCGGTACAACTTCGGTAAAGACAGTGTTCAAAGCGTAACAAGGAATTATTTGCTTCGATAAATCGATAGATAACAACAATCAAACTAGGTTGCATAAAGCAACATCTACCGTTAAGAACAATCTAACTTCTCAACTCTATAAATATATTTAGAATTTAATGATTTTTTTTCGGCAGACCTTGACTTGTATAGTATAAACTATGAACACATAAAAAGGTACACATAAATATACGTATAACAAAATACGAAAGACCTCGTGTGCTATTTCCTAGAATTTTTAGGAAAACTCGTTTCTCAAAGTAGTGGCAATACGACAAAGGAAAATACATCTCAAAGTTTAAGCTCGAAGAGTCATAGTAATGAGGAAAAGCAAATTCGGCCGAGGGATCTGTTCAAATTAAAAGCTTCTGGATAATGTCCAACGAAAAGCAAACTTCAATTCCCCCCTTTTCTACCCCTTTTCTACTAACCTGTGTATTGCTACCCGTTTGAAATCGTTTTCCTTAAGCTCGACAAAAATCAAGTATTTGTTTTTTCTCCTTCTTCTTCTTTTTCTTCTTTACCTCCAGAAAATTGTATTTTTATTTCATTTTTATTTTATTTTTATCATTCCGTTGTATATTATATCGATACATTCTCATTTCTTAAACCTACGCGTTTCGAGACACTCTCTCGTTCGTTATTCTTATGCAAATGTATTTTTTTGCATGATTCTTTAACAACGATTTCTATGATGAATGGTTGAGAAGAAAAAAAAGAAGAAAAGTAGCGAAATGCATTGGAAATATTCAAGACACGGGGCACGTGCATGAGAAATTTTCCAAGTGCAAGTCTAGACACCTTTAAATACTTTCTACCGTTGATGCATTGTTCATTTTCTATGCAATTAGCGTGAAAACCGCTTATCGATTTTCTCGTGTTACTTATTAACATCCTTTAACATTAGAATTATTGAAAATTAATTCGTTGGATTAAGACATTATTTTATTATTTTAAATTGTTATAAATACAAATTTTGAATATGTTAACACTTTCACAACCGCAAGTTTGCGCAGTGAAACGTCGCCAGTGGCCGGCAATATATATTTTTTTTAAAATATATTTTTATACATTTTTTTGTACGGGCAAATAACGACTGGCCTACCAATGACACCACATGAGTGTCACCGGCGTACGACGACTGGCCTGCCTATGGCACCACATTGGTGTCAGCGGTTGTGAAAGTGTTAATAATTGAAAATATTTTTTCTACCTTTAATGGAGTCCGTTCTTATTGTGATAGAAATTATATTCGAAGTTCTTATTGGCTTCTTAGAAAAAAAAATAACGATTTTTTGATTAGGTATTGAAAACAGTTAGGAGATTGTTAAGAAATAAAAAGAAAAATATTACCTCTGTGTTATGGTACATTAGTGTTCTCACCCATATCGATATTGTTTTACGATTCTTCGTTACTTTACAGTGAAACTTATTCTTTTTAATACTTATCCAGTTTAGGTTCTATGTAGTTTTTAAAAAAGGAAATGATTCTTTTAATCAGTATTTGAAAAAATACTGTTTAATAAATACTGGTTTTGGTTTTTAAAACAGCTGTGAAAATTGGAAAAATGGTACAGCTGTTTATGGTACAATAGCTCTCATTCATATCGATATCGGTTTTGGTTGTATATTGATACTATAACTATTATTTTCTAGTAAAAGTTTTGTCGATTCTAGAACCGAAATATTATATCGGCTGAATATATTGAATTTTTATTAGTTTTGTATTTGTTCTGAATCAATTTTATGTTAGTTTTGTATTAATGTTATATTGTTTCTGTATCCTAACCGTATCATATACCGATATAAAAACAAAAACATAATTTTAAAATAGAAATAATATTTCTAACATTTTTATAACATTATGTCAGTTCTCATAAACTGTTTCAAAATCGAAATCAATATAATAACTATTTTCAATCCTTGATATTAATATTTATATCTATTGATTTATTTATTTATTTTTTTTTAATTTCATTGGATGATCTTAAGGGTTCATTCTGGTTTATACGCCGAAAAAAAGGCTATTTTCACGATTTTTTTTTTAGGCTTTGTTGGATACATATACATATGCAAGTTGTTGGGTATGATAAATACACTCTAAAAGTACTAGAAAAAATTTTTTTTATTGTTTTTAATATATTTTGACATTCAAAATGGCTGACAAACGTGAACCCTTCAAAAGTAGGTATGCTGTTGGCGGGCATCGAAATTTGAGAACGGGTGATCTAAAACAAAAAAATTAAACGGTTTTAAATTCAGTATGAAAATGGCTATCGGGTATGCTAAAACTATCAATTTTTATGAAAACAAAACAAAATGACGGCCATTTTTCGAAAAAAAAATCGTTGATTTTTTTCGCACTTTTTTGTAAAAAGAAAATAGTAAAAATTAATATTTTGACTTGGTTATAGCATGCGAGATAGCCATTCATGTTTACAGTATGTGGTTAAAATTTCTGAAGGATCGGTTGAGTAGTTTCGGAGATATCATGCCCGCCAACCGAAAAAACGTTGTTTCGAGAAAAACGCGTTTAAAGTTTCTTTTAACAAATTTGTAAAAAGTCTGACTTTACCTTATTCTGCGATGCCTGCACCATATAGTATGCCTTCTGCTTTTTCAAAATACTCATTATCTTCCACTCTAGCCTTTCTTCGTTGTGTCCTGGCCTCTTTCAAAGCTTCTCCGCTCAAACGATTGGCTGAGCGCACACGCGTGTTGTCGCGGTTACTAGCGTAATTAACTGCGATAGGGTCAAGTTTTATCCCCAAAACGTGCATTATTTTCAGTATTGGATCAAAACCTTCGTTGAATATACAAGCTGCCAATTTACAAGCTATTTCAATAATTTTTTTTACCATTAAATTGGTGTTTAGGTACCATAGCCCAAACGCATTTGTTGAAGCACTCATTATTATTTTGAGTGTGGCCACCTAAACATCTTTCAAATAATTCTGTTTTTGTCAGGTCAACATCAACCTTTTGTTTTTTGCAGCTATATTCATGTAGAGACATTTCCACTTACACAACCGCAGATGGTTTGTCTCCTCTCTCTGTAATATCTCTATGTGTTTGGGTCGCAAAATAATATACTTAGACTGCTCGGATCGTTCTAAAATTTTTGTATGATAATTCTACATATGTCTACTTCCGAAAAATGCAAAAAAAATTGATTTTTTTTTAAATGATAAACCAGAATTAACCCTTAAATGAATCTTTCTTTGTTTCCATTTAACTCTTTGCGGCATAGAATTTCAGATAATAAAATAGCCCTATGTTGCATAGAGAAATTTGATTACGTTTTAAATTAATATTGGTATATTTTTTATTAATAAAGGTATTACATAATGTAATAATGTAAAAACATAAATAAAGAGTTAATAACCAATTGCTTTGCGTAAATAAGACGAAATACAAACTTATGAGCATGTGTAGCTATTGCAATAATATTTCGAGGTGGAACTAATAATGTCCCACCGTGCATTACGGTGTATCAAAAAGGTGGGACACTCTTAATCCCACCGTGCCCCAAAGAGTTAAACATTTTTACTTGTATTCTTTTTCTTATTAGAACAAATATATTATAGTTAAATTTGTAAAAATTAATTTGTTCGTATATACACATAGACAAAACTTACACAGATACTATGTAATAGGAAAAGGTCTTATGGTTAAAGAGAACGTGTAAAGAGGCATCCATAAGTTCGCCAGGTCTTTTAACTGTCTACTGTTACAGGAATAGATTCTCTTTCGAAATAGGTACTCCCCTAAATACCTTTCGACAATGATCGGCTCGATCGTTATTCGAACATGTCACTGTTTCTATTCTCGAACTTACTGTCTGAAACAATTAAAACTAATTTGGGTTATAGAAAATAAAATAAAATAAAATAAAAATAAATAGCAAATAAAACGTATATTAATGGTTCAATGTCTTTATAGTTGTTACGCCCTATGTGCTTACATTCGTTGTTGTTAATGATCGTACATCCGGTGCATTAGTATAATTAATCTACTCGTCCGCTCGCGTAAAGAGTAAGTACGAAATTGAGCTTAATTTATACAAATATATTTCCTCTATCTTTTATTTATTTAACATTTCTAAGGTTTCTCTTTTACACTGTCATCGTCATCATCATTTACATTATAATTTAAATTATAAATATAATTAGTATATTTTCGTTTTTTATTTATGTATTTTTTTTTTTTTTTATTAAAAAGAAAAGGAAATAAATAATATTTTAGGGTTTAATATTTAAAATTAAAATTTTTAATGGAAATACAAAATTTTTGTTAAAAGAAATTTGACAATATTTTAATATTTAAAATTAAAGTTTTAATATTTTAATATTAAAACAATATTTTGTTCTTTGTTATCATCATCATCATCGTCATCGTCATCGTTTACATTATAATTTAAATTATAAATATTATTATAGTATTGTTGTATAGTATATAGTATTACAATATATTTTCATTTTCTTATTTATTTTTTTTTTTTTTTATTAAAGAGGAAAGGAAATTTATCAATATTTTAATTGTTTTTTGTCATCATTATCATCATCATCACCATTTACATATACAATAATTTAAATTAAAAATATACTTAGTATATTTTCGGTTTTTTATTTATTTATTTATTTTTTTTTATTAAAAAGAAAAAGAAATGTTGTTAGTCGAATAAATAATATTTTAATTATTCTCCCTCGATGACAAAAATTCGAAATAATTATTCTTCGATTATTAAGTAAAATAAATTATTTTTCTTTTTCTAATTGTAAGATTGAATTTTTCTCATGGCTTTTATCTCTGACCCGTGGAAATAAGCATCTCTTCTCCTTAGAGAGAAGACAGTCGTATATACTTGTTTCTACACCATGGCGAACTTTCCATTTGGTGTTCCGGCAAACTTGAAAATTACACGCGTACCACGCACCGAACTTTCTCAGGCTATTACGTTAAATTCGAACTTCCGGTATTTTTTATTTTTTTTTATTTTTTTTTTTTTTCTTCATCTTCCTTTTTTTCCTATTTCTTCTATCTTTTTTGTTCGTTTTTTCTTTTTCGCTTTGCTAAGTTCTTTTTATCTTTCTTTAATCTTACTTGGATTATTCAAGGATTCACCATAAAGATGTAGATGAGCTAGGATAATGCTACCCTCTGGCAAAAGAAGAGAATAGTTTGCTTCGAGTATTTCCATATTGGATAGGTAATAGTAATGTTCCTATTGTTAATGAAATTTACTTCCAATCTACATTGTGAATCTACGTTCACAAGATTTTCAAAGTTGTTAGACAATTTTAACGATTTCATTTAAATTTTCTCTCTGTCTCTTATTCGTATTTAATCGAAGATAAATATTTTCCCTCTGACCTAAGATTTTATTTTACATTTCGTCTTTTTTCTTTTTTTTTGTACTTTTGTTTTAGCGTAATCTTAAATTTTTCTTACGAACGACAAAGTTTAACGAAATTGTTGAAGTATACCATCGTGTTTGTTATACAAGATGAGACATCAAAACTTGTAATAACTTTGAAATTATGTGTTGAATAAAAATTAGTTTTATGTGAAAGTTATCTACTTTCTACTAACAATAAAATTACTTATGCAAATTAAATAATGTTTTATTAAATTCTTCGATGACATTTAATCCCTAATGTGATGTTAAATGAAATAAATTTTCTAAAATGTAAGCAGAAAAAAAATATATATTTATATTATCTTGTTAAAATATTATATATATAGTTTATAATATTCTAAGTTTATAAATGTTATATAACAAATGTATATTGTTTGAAAATAAATTCTTTTAAATCAAACTTAAAATTTTATCTATGCAATTGTTATTTTTAAAGGGCACCAGTAGAGCGAAATTTGTAAAAAATCAATTTTTTTTGCGTATTTTGATAGTCTATACCTTTAAAAATAACATACTAAAATTTCAAGTGTATATCTCAAATAGTTTTTCAATTACAACTTGATTTATAACGATGAAATCAGTAATTGATGTGAAACTTTAAACGCGTTTTTCTCGAAATTACATTTTCCAAATTTGCTGCAGTTATAACTCGAAGGCAAATCATCTGATCGATTTGATTCTTGTTGCAGCTTCTTTTATATATATTTCTGCATACCATGACCCTTCAGTTTTCCGATCGAATAAGAAATGTAATTTTGGCTGGCCAAAAATCATCCAATTTTCGCGCAAAATTGGAAACTTCTTATTAAACTCCGCCATTTTGTTAAATTTCAATTTTTTCGTTTCTACCGAGGTTCATGGTACGGGAAATTTCTTTTAGTTTAATAAACTTTTTGGTTTTTTTGATTTTATGCACTGTGAAGGTCGCTATAACTACAGCAGTGGGGGGATTTTTTTTAAGGCCTTGAAACATTGCTAATAACTCGCTTAATTTTCAATTTTTTGGTTGAAAAATGTTATCATATATACATTACATATCCACGAATATCTCCCTAAAAAATTAAAATATTCCATGCAGTTGTTTTCTTTAAAAAAAAAAATGTTGAAAAATCAACTTTTTTTCATGCGGCCACACTAGTGGTGCCCCTAAAAAAACAATGTAACTTTTGGGGAATAAAATCACTTCTCTGTAGAATGCATAATGTCAAAGTTATACGAAACAATCGGGTAACTTTTGATTTTTACATTGTATAGAATTGGTAAGAAAGCCCCCAGAGTAAGTTGGATTCATTCATATCTGATTCCGTTAGCGCTCCAATAGTTTATTGATAGGTACATCGATGTCTCGAAGCTGAAATTTGAGTATGTCGGTACATAACTAGGTCATCGTTGGTGAACAAGTCAGTGAGAATGCAGTTTAAGATGTAGGTAGTGCTTTTATAATCTTGGAATGTCGAAGTTTCCTTCTCTATCATACACCTTTTACCTATCCTTTATTTTCTATAGAATATGACATAAGAATAGAAAGGTGACATCGATAATAATACGTTATAGATTTCCTTCAAATTTATAATAGAATTCTTATCATTCTTTTTTATATTGTGAGAAAAAAGAAAAAGTAAATTACATATTAAATTTTTCATTAATTATACATTCATATTTATGTGTATAGAGAATTTTTCTGCTAATTTTAGATAGGATTATTATAGCTTTTTATAATACCAATAAAATAATAATACGTTGAGTGGTACGTTTAACAATAAATTTATAAGCGTTAACATTGCATAAATTAATTTTTAATTATTTATTTAGTTATACAGGATTTCCTTGTAATTTAAAATAGAATTCATATAATATAATAATAAATTTACATATTCTTACGTTAAAATTATAGACTATAATTGTATAATAATTAAATATACTAAAATATAATAATTAAATAATAAATAAAAATAGTTAAATATAATAATTAAATATACTATAAAAAAATAAAATAAAAATAACTAAATATACTAAATTAAGTATACTAAATTGTATAATATAAATTTATAATTAATTCCATTCAATTATAAAAGGGGGAACATTTTTTTGTTTCAGTTATAATAATATAAGTTCAAATAATTATTAATTAGTTTTGAAATTAATCAAAATAGTGTATTCAATAAATCTAAATAATATAATATTTTAGTAATAGTATTTTAGTAATAGTATTATAATAATTTAGTAAATATTTAGTATTATAATAATATAATATTTTAGATAAAATTTTGAAATAAAATTATAAAATGATTTCTATATAAATATATAAAATTATAAATATTTATTGAATATTTTTATTTCTTGCGTTAAAATTGTATACTATAATTGTATAACAATTAAATATATTATAATATAATAATTAAATAATAAATAATAACAATTAAATATAATAATTAAATTTACTAAATTATGTATACTAAATTGTATAATATAAATTTATAATTAATTCAATTCGATTAAAAAGGAAATATCTTTCTGTTTTAGTTATAACAACGTAAGTTCAAATTAAGTAGCTTTTAAATTAATCAAAATAGCGTATTCTATAAATCTAAAAATTAATATTTTAGATAACATTTTGTAATATTACAGTTATCAAATTTTATTGAATATTTTTATTCCTTTTATTTTTTTTTCCTTTTTCTCTTTGCGTCTAGAAAAATAATAAAGAAGTCGGTTATTTTTCTTGATCGTGTCGCCATAGAAGAAGAGGAAGTTATTTCGCCTTAGAGTTTTCGAAAGGAGAGTCTAGTAAACCGTCATAAAAGTACCTATCTACCAACGTTTCTATCTTACTTCTTCTTAGCTAACTTTTCTTTTGCATAACCGGATATTTCGAGCGTAAATTAACATCGTGTACGCGGCTTTCAAAAGCTGCTTGCTTTTCTTACTCTTTTTTTAATAATGCATTTTCAAATATGTATAACTATCTATCTATCTACGCTTGATGGAATGTTTATCTAAGTATAAAAAGTAGTACATTGTAAAAGATAATCTAGATAAGAAAAATCTTTTTATAATAAATTCTTCTCACGAAGGACGAAGAATATATCCGTGTTTCTCTCTTTGTCTCTCTCTCTTTTTATTTCTTTCTTTGTTAAATCTTTATTATTATAGAATTATAAGATCGTTGTTCGTGATGACCTCTTCCTCATCTTTTCTCTTTATGTTGTTATGTGCGTGTGTTGTTCTCTTTGTAATTAGAAATTCATTCCTGGCCATATAAAGTAATAACATCAAGTTATGTTCACTCGAGTTTCCATATCGTATCTCAGGTATAAACACGTGATTCGAACTTATGCAAAAACGATACGTCATTGACTAGAAATATCAGTAATAAAAAAGAATCTACTTGCTTACTTGAGCAATCTAATCGTATTGAAAAATACATCGAATATTTGTTTACCTGAAAATAATTGTTTTATATTGTTATATGGACCGTTTATTTTGAAAGTGGCGTAAGTCTCCTTTCTCATGTTTCGAGAAAATTAAAGGTTAGCATACCTATTAATTAAAAAATGTAGATAAATTATATATAATCTGGCAATGTTTCTACTGATTTATTAATATGTCATTTTGTTATATAAATTTGTATTAAGCGAATTTGACTAAACTAATGTAAATTTACGGGCTGCAAATAGACTTATACCACTTTCAAAATTAAACAATTGTAAGAATTGTTTAATTTCAATTTTGAAAAATCAAATATCATTTAAAATATACTTTATATTAATACAATTTTTTTTTACAAATAATGACAAGATATAAAATAGAAGTAGCATTTTTAATTTTAGATGTTAATTACATTGTTAAAATTGCAAGATATTGGTAGTATTTACTTATGCTCTGCATATGGCAGTGTTTTGAAATATTCATGATGCACAGGAGGTATATAAGGTAATAATTACTTGATATCTTCATATTTTTCATAACTAATAGGTCTGACATCTTGGTACAAAGGCGCCAGGGCTATTCTTTCAAATTTTATCGATTTTTTAGGACGTGTAGGTAATTTACAGTTTCAAATTCTTTGTCCTTTATCAAAGTTTTATATAAAATAGTGTATGGTGCACTTTTAAGAAATTTCATCCAACATATTTGCAACCAATTTACCTTTTCTCCATTAGTGTCCCTTCTTATCTGTTTTTTGATTATGTTTTGAAGATTTTTTGTTGAAACGAAATTCTCTCTTTTTATTTCATGTAAAATGAATTTATTATGTTTTCTACATTGTGTTATTGAATAATAATAATCCTATGCTTTATATAGGAAATTTTTTTCCCCCTTTTTTGTTCTTTTTTACTATGAAAATTGAACTTATATCACTTTCATACTCAATGATTACGCAATTTATTTTACCGACAAATTTTAAATTGTACAAAACATGGGCACTTTTTAAGAAATTGTATACTAATAAGTTATACATAAAAAGTTTACTTTAAATTAAGCATAATTTACGTGATATCTCATTAACAAAAAAAAATGGACTTAACACCCTTTTCAAAATAAACAGTATATGACTTTTCTTATTGGAACAATTATGAAATATTGAACAAATGTCATGTGTTATAGATATAACACAGATATATCGGTTTCAATTTCGGTTCGATATAGAACTGGTATTATATTGATTCTATAACTAATTTATGGGTTCTACATTGGTTCTACAATTGTTCATTTTTTTTTTTTTTTTACGATTTGGTTTGGTACAGAATAGATATTTAATCGGTAACTGTTTAATTTTATATAGAATCGATTTTATATTCGTTTTAAATATGTTTTATAACTGTTATTAATCGATTATGATTTGGCTCGATACTAAATCGATATATTATGCCAATTACATATCGGTTCTATTATTATTATTATTTCTTTGTTATTTATTGGTTTTTCGTCTTTAAATCTGTAATTGTAACTCCATATTTTCTATAAATTGCGTTAAATGTATTATTAAATGTTTAGTGTTATTTAAAAAAATAACATTATTTAAAATTTATATACTTTATAATATTATATTATTATAATATTATTATTTATAAAGAAAAAAAAATTTTAATTTCTGGGATCTGAACCAAGCTGTAATCGATACACAATCAAAAATAAATTTCTTTTTACAATCTAAACTACAGCATTTTTTTAAATAAATTTTTATAATGCCATTAAAGCATTTTTAGAAATAAAACGAATATGGAACATAAATTATATGGATTTTAAATTACTAAAGTATTTTTCATTTTCTATTTCTTAACATTTAGTTCTTTTTCCTTATTTATATTTTATTTGGAAATTTTCTTACGTTAATATCATGGGTGACCTTTAAACTAACTCTACTTTTTTCTCGTTTATTTATTTCCACATTTTTTCTTGTTCTTCTTCACCAGTTTCTTTGTTATCTTATTTTTATTTACTTTTTAATTAATCTTATTCATTTGAAAGGCATTCAGTCTAAAAGGGAATAAAAAGGATGAACGTTTGTGTGTCTGCGTGTGTATGTGTGACTCTCTCTCACTCTCTCTCTCTCTCTCTATCTTTTACTATTTCTTTCCATCTCGTTTTATAAATCGATTCGAATTAGAAATTCCCGGGGATCAGTGAGCGAGTAAACTTTTGTGAGGATATAAAAGAAAATCGTTGAGAAAACGTTCGAGTTTGTGTTTGTAATTTCTTTTTTAGTATTCCCTAAGAACGTAGATAAAAATCTCGTACGAATGTTTCGGAAAAAGTAACGAAATAAGTTTTCCTCGATCGAGTACAAAAAGAAGTAAAGAAAGATAAAAAAAGTGAGAGAGAGAGAAAGAGAGAGAAAAAGAAAGAAATGAAAAAAAAAAGATTTGAGTGCAAAAGTTTTCTTGATATATAGAAAATGCAAGAACTAGAGAAATAATAAAAAGAGTTTTTTTTCGTCTACCTGTATTGTAAATACTCTTTAACAATTTCGACCTTTCAGCTAAGCTTTTTCTAACTAGAGCGATAAGTCCTCCGGAATTTTTTTTTTTTTCTTTTTATTTTTTCATTGATTATTTTCACAGAGAAAGTAACTTTCTTTTCAATGCCCGACCTTCTTCTTCTTTTTCTGTTTTTTCTTCTTGTTCTTTTTCTTTAATATCGGTTAATCGGTGTTTTAAAGAAGAACCAGTAATTATCTCATAAATTGTTTATCTAGAAGATAATATTCAATATTTATTTGCACGTAAGAAAATTTCTCGTTCCAATTCGCATATTATATGTTATATTCTACTTCTTTTCTTTTTTATTTATTTATTTATTTATTTAGTTATTTATATTATTTTATTTTATTTTATTTTATTCTTTTTTATTATTATTAATTATTCCATTTAATTTATCAATGTATGAATTTCATTTTATGGAAGTTCAAACATTTCTCTCTCTCTCTCTCTCTCTCTCTTATATATATATATGGGCCGTTTATTTTGAAAGGGGCTTATCTCCATTCGTGGTTAGAAAACGCTTATTTTTCACTTAATAATTGCCACTATTTTCATGGGAAATGTAAATTTAAAGCCTTTTTAGATACACTTAAGCAGTATAACTCGTTAATATCTTGTACGTATATTGCATTGAAACGCAAACCCTTCAATATCTCGATTCGAACATAAATCGAGATGGGCCACTTTCAAAATAAGCGGCCCATATATTTGTTTTTACTTTGTATAAAACATTAATAAGCAATCTTTATTCTTTTATTAATTAAAATTGAAAACTTAATATCTCAGATGGGATACAATGAGCATATTATTAAATATTTTATATATTTCTAAAAAAAAATATTAACTTATATGGACGATGGAATTTGTTATTTTCGAAATGAATTTAGTATTTTATTATTCTTACTAGTGTATTTATATATTCATTTAATAATTAATTAATTAAGTTATTTATTCCAAGCTATAAATAATTTTATTCATATTAATTACGATTCCTTGAGTTCTTATTTCCTGTATTTTATTTATCACTGATAAAAAATTTAATTTCACCATGAAAAGAAGTTCAGGTATGTATCTAAAATAGTCATCACTATAAACATGGAACCTGTTGAGAACAATTATAAAATATCCTTTTAATCTTATTTCTTAGCAAATAAGTATAATTACTTTTGTTCTCAACTACAAGGATATAATATATTTGCCAAGGACAAAACTATCACACATTTATTATTAGCCAATTAAAAAGAAATTCAAGTATGTTCCAAAAATGGAATAAACGGAAACGTGTTAAGAAATATTGATTTTAAAAAAAAAAGTAAGAAACATATACTAGGATGATCCGACCACGCGTTATTGTGTTTTTGTTATAAAATGTTGATTTAAATATAATTTTAAACAATTTACTAAATTATAACAATACACAAAATAATACCACAATTAGAATGGAAGACATAATATAATAATACACGAAAAAATATAAAAAGTAAGGTTAGTTGTGTCATATGTAAATCTGAAAAAAAACGTATGACGTGAATATTGAATTGTAATACAGCGCCATCTACTGAAAACTTATAGAATTTTAAGATTTAAATAACCTCTAAATAATAAATTCTTTAATTAGCAATAAAAAATGAAAAATAATCGTAATTAAAACTATTCTATATTCTAAGTTGAGAAAAATTATACAAAATAAAATGTTAAGATCGATTCAGTAGTTTCGAAGTTCATTGGAAACCGACATTGAATTTTTATATATAAAGACTAGGATGTGCTTCGACTTCGCGTTGCTGTGGCTTATTGTAAAATGTCGATTAAATATAATTCTAAATTATTTAGTAAATTATAAGAACACACAAAATAATACCACAATAACATAAAATAACAACACTCGAAAAAATATAAAAAGCAAGGTTATGCCATATATAAATCTGAAAAACATGCATGACGTGAAATAAATTGAAATAATTGAATTGTTATACACCGCCATCTATTGAAAACTTACAGGACATAAAGACCTAGATAACCTTTAAATAATAAATCTTTAAATTAGAAATAAAAGAAAAATAATCGGAATAAAAATTATCCTATATACTAAGTTGAAAAAACCTTACAAAATAAAAGACATTTCATTATGATCAGTTCATTAGTTTCGAAGTTCATTGGAAACCACTAATCTGACATTGAATCTTTATATACAAAGAATGTGTAAAATATTCTTTTATATTATTTTTGAAATATAAATCTTTTGTTTTCAACCATAAAGATTGTATTATGTTTGCCAAGAATAGTATCGACGTGGCAAGATAAAAGGTAATCCCATGATAGGGTAGGGGAAACGAGGAAGCAAAAGGAAGGTGGCTTTTAAGTTCTTCCTCTTTCTATTTTATTTTCTAGAGATACAGAAGATCGGCAGTGCGTCGATGCGTCAAATACAACAAGCAAATATTTCCATATTTGTGTTATACGTTTCTTGTATGGTACACTAGTAGTACATCTTTCTTTTTATTACGCTTGTTTCGTTCCGTACCAATACTTGCTTTACCTATTAAGTATATATCTCTTTGTGTATATAATATATACATATATGTATGTATTGTACTTAACTAATTACATGTATGGTATATAGATCAGTGAATATCGAGGAAAAAAAATGAATAAACTGATAAAAGGTGTGGCTGATTGGTCAAATGTTTGCTTTCTTTCATTATCTTATTGTTTTCTACATATTCTCTTTATCTGTTATTTGTTCTTTCATATTTTGTAAGAAAAATATGAGATCTTTTGATGATCCTTGATAAATCTTATAAAAAAAAAAAATGAAAAGATGTGAGATGGTTATTGGTAAACTTCTTATAACACGAAAAATAAAATATTATAATTTTAATATTTTTATATAGTTTTATATAAATAAAAAATTCTATTATATGTATTTGAAAAAGAATAAAATATTATTATATTATCTGGATGAAAAAGTAATACATGTATTATTTTATATAAAATTTAGTTTGATATAAAATACAAAATTTATTTTATAATTTAAAATGTTATTTGATACAAAAAATATAAATGAAATTTATTTAAATCAATATATTTCTTATCTTGTGGTTATTAAATTTCAATTTACAATAATATTACTACAAATTTAAAATTATATTTAATATTTATTCATTTTCATTCTGTACTCTCGTATAAAAGAATATTCTGCTTTTATGTACTTTGCAATAATCATTTATTAAAAAATATCGTATTATATTTTTATGGTAACGACTTGGTACATTAAACAAAACAAAAAATAATAAAAAAATTTGTTAATATTCAAACCATATTTTTTAAAAGAACACAAACATATCGATTGTCATTGAATAATACTATTTCGTTGTTGATTTTATATGTATGAATTTTTTTTGGCAATTACGTTGCATTGTATTGTGAGAATCGAAATGTTAGAAATAAAATGAGTTTGGTTTGTATTTCTTTCTTTTTGTTTATCTATCTCTGTTCTTTCCTATTTCTCTTTATTCATTATGGAGAATCAAGAAAATTTAATATGCAACGACTAGAGCAGCTAGTTATCTACAATGGTACATTCGATGAATTTTATATACGACGAAAAATGTCACGAAAAAACGAATAACAAAAAATTCATCTCAACGAAAAAATATTGAACGCGCGTAATTTCGTTAAACGACTTAAAAGTTAATATAAAAAAAAAAAAACAAATAAAAAAAAATGAAAAAAATTAGATTAAATAGAATTTAAAGTCAGCTTTTTTTTTTGTCGAGTTGGAACATAATTGAAAGGTAAAATTAAATAAAATTTAAATTCTTTGTGACATTTTTTTCCTAGTTCTTAATTTATTTATTTCTGTCACTCTCTTTCTCTTCATTTTATTTTTATGATTCGGAAAATATTGAATAAAAAGAATAACGTAGAATTAACTAGTATTATAATTCGTCGTCGTTATTCATGCTTCTTAAATAACTGTGGAACGTGTAAAAAGTTGACGCTTTATTATGCCATTAAGTTTACCAACTTATGGGTCAGATTTCACGGATTATCAACCATCCCTTATTCCCTTTCTCTTTTAATACCTTAATTAAGATCTCAAAGTTCAACCATTTTTCATGAGTCCATTAAATCAAATGATTTTTTGTTCGCCGCTTTATTACCATTCCTAAGTGAAGAAAAAAAAAAAAACAAGAAAAGCAAATATGACCCTTGGACTTTAATTTTTCATGACCAAAAAATAGGTTTATTGTGAAGAAAACGAAAAAAAAAGTTTTCTCGTTAATATAGTATACCTATTCACACATGTTTTAGCGAGATTACTTAAATAAAAAAAAAAAAAAATAATAATAATGAAATAAGCAGAAAAATAAATAAAAAGGAAAAATAAATAATAAAAAAAGGAAAATATATATAAACTGCTTAAAGTATCGCAAATACTGCGTGGTAAACAAATTAATATATATTTTTAATCATTCTTCAATCCAACAAAATTAAAAGAACATTAAAGTTTATATAACCCATGGCTTTATTTTTCCATGACCAAAAAATAGGTTTATTGTGGGGAAAACGAAAAAAAAAGTATTCTCATTAATGAAGTATACCTATTTACACATGTTTTAGCGAGATTACTTAAATAAATTAATAAAAAACAAATAATAAAATAAAAAGAAAAAGAACAAAAATTAAAAAAAAAAAAATAAGAAAAAAGGAAAATATAAACTGCTTAAGGTATCGCAAATACTGCGTGGTAAACATATTAATACATATTTTTATAATCATTCTTTAATCCAACAAAATAACAAAAAAATTAAACAACCCGTATCTTTATTTTTCCATGACCAATAAAAGAATGAAGGAGAAGGAGGTGGGCGGAAGGAAGGGTTTTTTTTTACGGAAGATTCAAAACGCATTCCCCCCATTAACGATGTATACTTACCACACATATACATTCAACCCACTGGCAGATGGTAGAAACAAAAACTAAAAGCAAAATAGAAATACCGAAAAAGAAAACAAAAAAAGGAAAAAAAAGAATTAAAAAAAAATAGATAGGATCGTTACGGTGTCGTGAATCCTGCATGGAAAGTAAAGTTACGCATTGGTAGGACATATAAACAGTACACGGGATATTTTTAGCGTAACTCGTGTCAGATTTCTTGAACACTTGATACAGTGTAAACGCTCTGCTCTATGGCGTTGTAGACGCGGGGGTGGATGGTGGTTGCCATGCCTACGACTTCTTCCTCCCTCGTTTTATATATCTCTCTCTCTCTCTTTCTCTCTCTCTCTCCCTTTCTCTTCATGTCTGTGCGTTCGATACCTGCCAACTCGTCATGCCAATGGCCAAAGCGTTATTACCATTCACGGTTTTCCACTTTTTCCTTATACGCTCTACAGATTCTAGTATATTCAGTTTAATGATTTTATGACACTATATATTCTTTTATTTATTACCCATAATATTTATTCCGTCTCGACAATTATTTTCTTTCTTTTTTCGATATTTCTTCCATTCGATTCCATTGTATCGTTTGATGGACCGATCGATTATCTTTTGTAAACGCCAATGTATTTTGACAACGGTTTTTGTTACATTCGAACGATATCTCAATTTCTGAAGATTTTTTATAAGTGATTTAGCTAATTTGGTTTTATTTTTGATGAATGTTAATATACACATTATAATATTTTATTGTAATTTATATATTATATTTATTTTTTATATATTTATATATTATTATTTTTTATATAATATATAATATATTATTATTATATATAATTTATTATAAATAATAAATATATAATATATTATTATATATATTGTATATAATATATATGTATATAATAATATATA
>NW_015148977.1:3669741-3721745 GCF_001465965.1 Polistes dominula
ATAATTAATTTTATATATAATATATTTTATATAATATTTAAATTATATTATTTATATATTATATAGTATTTATAGATATAAATGATAACATTTTTATATTATAATAAAATACATTACTAATATAAAACTTCAAATATCTCGTAAACTATTGACATTTTGATGACCTTCACTTAATACTATTTTACGTAGAATAAAGAAAGGAATCGAATGGTATAAAAAAAATGTAGAGTTTCATTTAAAAAATAAGTGCAATTGCATCTAGCGGGTGCATTGACGCATTTTAAAAAAAAAGTAAAATCATAGAAAGGTGACATGTGTTGTGCCATGTAATTTTTTCCTTTATCATTTTTCTCTATTGTTACTTACAAAGAAGTTATTACCCGTCCCAGTTACAAGATTCACCTGTATAATTTTTTTGAATATACAAAATCAAATCTAATTTATAAATACTAATGTACTTTTTTGTTGTTGTTATTATTTGTGCATTGTGTGACAATATCAAATATTTTAATATTTTTTTCAAAGTTTTTGAATTGCTAATTGTTTTTGTATTAAGAATCGTAAGATTTCGTTCAAAATACAATTGAGATGAAATCTAATGTAATTTTATTTCTTGTTAAATTTTATTATATTTATTATAATTGTATTTTTTGATAATTTGAATCGATGAATGAAATTAATTCTATGAGTATATAACATTTGAATTTCGGAGATGAACAAAGAGCTTTCAGTCGATGTCAAAGTTATGATAGAATGTTTTCATCTTGAATATAAATTATTTTCTAGTAACACCTCGAAGAAAATATTTAAAATAGTCACGTAATTTTTTATCGGTTTTCGATAAGTAGAGTGGTGGAAGACACAGACAACGTAGTATCACGGATCTCAATTTCTTTCGGTTGGTAGTCTTGCGGCTCTTGTCACGTAGAAAATACAAACGTCGAAAGAATATCAAACTATTTGACGGATTTCGGCTATCTACAAACTTCTGTTTTTTTTTTCTTATTTTCATTCTTTCTTTTCTTCTATCCATATCGATAGAAGAAGGTAACGCCCCTACTTTATTTTTCTCACATTCCACAATTCTCGATTTTTATTTTTAAATATAAATATTTATTTCGGATTCGATACCAATTCAGTGACGAGAATTTGAATTTGAATTTAATCATTTTTCAAGGACAATTAAATATATGTATTCATTCGTAATATTTTCTCTTTTTTAACGTAATAATATTCATAAAAAAAAATAAGACAAAAATTGAAAGAGCAAAACCAACAAATGTTTGCGGTTACTTTAAAAAGAAAAAATGGTTCGATGTTTTCTCAACGAAATATATTATGCTGAATTGCTTTTTCGTTCGAGTCCTACAAATTGGATCGACATTTAATTGACTTAATATTGCATAATAAATAAATCGTACGGGAGAACAAGAACGATCGATACCGTTTCGGCCAATATAATTAGGTTCGCGTCATAAAACGAAATTATGAAAGGCCATGCATATTCATGGAAAGAGATAGAGAGAGAGAGAGAGAAAGAGATGCACATATATATGCATCTACGTAAGTTCATATTATGCAAACGTGGAAGCATAAGCAGAATACGAGCGTAATATACTGATTTCTCGAGTAATGCGTACTTGCAGTAACGATTGTTCGTGAATACATACACATACCTATATGGTTTTATTCGTTGTAAAACGTACGGAATAATTGAGTTTTCGTATATACATATATACATAAGTCATCATATCGTATTATTATGTACATCATACATACTAATGTATGTATATAATTTATCCACGATGGTACGACGAATTTAACAAATCCTTGGAGACATTCCCAACGTCACCTAGCATTGATTTGAATCACTTTGTTTGATCGAAGTTACCATAGACCAACTTCTAACACAAATTCTTTGTCTTTTCTTTTTTAAAACAGGTCATTCGTCAAATATTTCGATATTTGATGTTAGAACTATTTGATAATTAAAATATTTGAATAGAAAAAAAAGAAAAGCCGAAATAGGTTGATCCATTTATTGATTTTTCAATATTTCTTCTTTATTTGTAATAAATAAGATTTTGTTTGTTTGTTCATAAAAATGTAGGTTACACATTGTTGTTAATAAATTACAAACAAATTTGAAACATTTAGTACTAATTAAATTACGAAACACCTTGTATAAGATAACATACAAATGTGCAAATCTTTCGAAAGAAAAATAAAAAGTAATACAAAATAAAGAAATATACATATATATGTATGATCATCATCATCATCAAATTACTATTCTCTATTTTCATTCAAATGTCACACGCAGACTTATTATGTTACGCGTAACGTACGAGTCACGTTAGTAAGAAAGAAAATTCTCTAGGGATCATTTCTAAGAGATAAGAAGTGTCGAGTATAATTCAAGCTGGAACACATTGGGCACGCTAATTAGCCCATAATCTTACTTGAAACGATTAGATTCTCCACGCTTACGTAGTTATTCCAACTTAAGAACCTTAGTTTCAAGCATTTTGCGAACTTGGAAATGAATGTGATTCCTTGAGAATGACGTTTCTTATTTTAAGCGTGTCAGTAGTAGTAGTAGTAGTAGTAGTAGTGATAGTAGTAGTAGTAGTAGTAGTAGCAGTAGTAGTAGTAGTAGTAGTAGTAGTAGTAATAGTAGTGGTAGTAATAGTAGTAATAGTAGTAGTAGTAATAATAGTAATAGTAAGTAAGTAAGTAAGTATCCTCGTTTCTCACATTGGTATTCGTTGAGACGAACAGGTGCCTGGGATGGAACAAAAACGGTGCAGTCCAAAATTAAATGTCTTACGCGCGTTAGTTCTCGTTTGCGAACGTTACAAGACGAGAGAGTCACAGGTTACGTAATCGGTCCACCGTAATATTCACTTACTGCTAATAAAACGTATATGGAAGTAATATAATCGTTGAGAGAGAATATACACTTTGGAAAGAAACGAAAAATACGATAAGTTTTTTTTTTTACGATTTTTCTTTAATGTTTATATGCGAATATACATCAATTTTGTTTTTATACGATCAATTCAAATTCTATGAAGACAACAATTTTTTTAAACGAATTTTTTTTTTTACACGTATTCTTCGGTAATGTTTTTATCGTGTAAAAACAGAGTTAGGTGTAAAAGAAATGCATTTTTTTTTAATTAAATGAAATAATAAAAAGGTACACGGGAATTTGTGAATGTGTTGAGATTTGTTTGATAAAAAAAAAGACAATCTATCTATCTTCTCTATATACAAAAATTCAATGTCACAATGTTTGTCCACTAATAACTTCGAAATTATTCAGCCGATCTTAATACATTCGCGGCCGGCATATTTTTTCCGTTTCTTACCGGCAAAAATAATAAAATTTTTTAAAAAACAATAGTTTTTACATACATTCTACATATAAATATATAAATATAAATATATAAAATTTATATAAATGTATAAATATAAGTTTCAATTATTTAAATTTATATTTAATATTATATATATTAAAATAATATAATCGTATATAATATATATTATTTAATTATATTATAATATATGATACTTAATTATTATATTTAAGTAAAATTAAATATAAATTTTATATATGTAAAATACTAATAAAGTAATAATAAAATAAGAATAATAAATAACAATAAAAAATAATAATAATTATAAATTAATATAAATTTTTTAATTCATATGTGTATGTATATTATATAAATTTATTTTTATTAAATTTTTAAAATGCAAAATATTGTAAAATGACGTGAATTCACGTCAGCGGTCGCGAATGTGTTAATAAAAAATTTGTGTAATTTTTTCCTACTTAGAATATATAATAGTATGATTTTTATTGCGATTATTTTTTTATTTTTTATTACTTATTGAAGGATTTATTATTTAGAGGTTATCTAGATCTCTTGGTTCAGTATTCAGTAGATGGCGCGGTATTACAATTCAATTATTTCGATATATTCACGTCCTGCATTTTTTTCAGATTACATATGACATAACTAACGTTACTTTTTATATTTTTTCGCGTATTATTATTTTATGTATTCCATTTTAATTGTGGTATTATTTTGTGTATTGTTATAATTTATTACAAAACTAGGTGCCCCGGCCACGCGTTGTCATGGCTTTGTTATAAAACGTTGATTTAATATAATTTTGTTGCTTTTTATATTTTTCACGTATTATTATTTTATGTATTCCATTTTAATTGTGGTATTATTTTGTGTGTTGTTATAATTTATTACAAAACTAGGTGCCCGGGCCACGCGTTGCCATGGCTTTGTTATAAAACGTTGATTTAATATAATTTTGTTTTTGTGTGTTGTTATAATTTATTACAAAACTAGGTGCCCGGGCCACGCGTTGCCATGGCTTTGTTATAAAACGTTGATTTAATATAATTTTAACAACAAATTTATATCTAATAAATAATAATAAATTTAACTATAAATTAACTATAAATTTTAAATTAATTAAACTATTTAACGGAGTCAAATTAATATTCACTAATAATTTCTGGGAATTTAAATTAGTCATAAAACAATATAAAATTTTTTATTTTTATTTTTATATATCTCAAATTAAAATAATATGGATTTTTTAATTTTAGGCCCCTAATGGACACTTTTTGACCTTGCAACTAATTAAATGAGAAGAAAAAAGTATTACTCAAATTTATGAATGTATTGAGATTTGTTCGTTAAAAAGAAAGTCAGTATATACATATATATATATTTCTTATCGCATGAAATCAGTGCTGTAAACGAATTACCGATAATTCTTTCGAAGATACCAATCTCCGATAACTAATTTCCTGGCAATCTTTAAAGGGGTCAGATTGGATATAGAAATGAAATTAATTAAAACGACGATAAAGAGCGAATACTAAAATGCTTTTTCTTCTTTCTCTTTCTATTTCTCTCTCTCTCTCTCTCTCTCTCTCTTTCTCTTCCTGTTTCTCAACTTCTCCTGTTTTGTCTCCTCCTCTTATTTCTTCCACCAAACAATTTCCTGGGAATGCAAGATCTTCCACGAATGAGTTAAACCTCGCGTTCCTCCTTATTCACCATGATGTTCGGTTATTCGTACGTTCACGTAACAGCTATTTCGTGTACGTTCCAAGAGATCTTCTGTCATCGTGATCTATATTGGATCTTATCCATTTGTAATAGAGATAGATGAGTATTTAAATAAAGATGAGAATTTGAATAGGAGTATAAAAGAAATTGATAGACCCATCGTTTTACGCGATAACATTTTCATTATATTAAAATAAAATGATCGTTCGATTATCATTTACTATCATGAGTGAAAATAAAATATCTTCAAAAATAAAAAAAATAAAAATTTCGTATCGTTTTGTTCCTTATGATAATTCTACGTGCGAATATTGCATAACTTGGTAGAAACGATTAATTAAAAAATAGAATTATGACAGGATTCATTGTTGTATGGAAGAAAGAGAGAGAGAGAGAGAGAGGGAAAAAAATATAAAATTATTGTTATTTTCATGTGTGTGAGACAGGTAAAGGATGAAAAATCTTAACCCTTTGTACTCCTATGTCGAGTGTGACTCGACATCAGTTTTTACTTTAAAAGATATCATACATTTGAAAATTATAAAATATAACAATAGTTTAAATAAAACAGATATTTAATTACATTTGTTTTTTTTTTTTTCATTATATATTTAAATTACCAAGATTTTTTAGTTAAAGTAAATTACATATAAAACAATTAATTATTCTTCCATTATATATTTAAATTGCCATATTTTGTAGTAGTTCAAGTAAATTACAAATAAAACATTCAAAAGCATTGAAAGCTGCTGGGGAGAAAATGAAAATGTAATTCGGAATGCAAAGGTTTAAAAGGGAGAGAAAGAACAAATTTGAGAACACCAATGTCTTATTGCATTGCGATAGTAAGAGGAGAGAAATAAAATAAAATAAGAAACAAAAAGATGAGGAGAAAGATAAAAAAGAAAAAGATCGAGGCCTCGATGATGATAGTAATTCAAAGAAGTATAGAACCACCACCCTTTTGATATCACAACACATAGGATAGATAGATGAAGGATGGTATAATATATCTATGCGATTTAATGCACATACTTGAACGATCATCTTGACCTAAAGTCTTGCTGCTACTTAATCCTCCTACGTCATTGTGGGGTGACCTTTGGTTAGAACGTATACAACGATAATGCATTATATAGTCAACCGATAGAAAAGAGATAGTAATAGGAAAAAGCTGGAAGGGGGGTAGATAGAAAATAAAGCCTTTTCGAGGATCCTCTAGAGTCCTCGTGAAATAACATTCTATCATCCTTTCATAAAGCTCGAATCGAAGAGAATAATATCTCTATATATATACACATGTAAGTGCACACAGATATATTGTACATATATTTTAAAATAGAAAATCTTACGAAAAAGGATCTTATCTCTAGGGACGGATTAGTGCACATTTCTATTTGAATTTTAAAAGCAAATAGATAACCTCGATTATATGGAACTGTGTATCATTCATGGTGATAATTAAAAATAAATAAGTATTTCTTTATGTGTTTCTTTTTTTTCTTTTTTATGGAGATATTATTTTAAATCATTTTCGTAACTTTAATATATATTATAAAATATGTAATTTATTTAATGTATATAAATTTCTATAATTTTAATTGCATGTGAATATTTATGTAATTATATATATATAAATATAATTTATAATATTAATTATTAATTAAATAATATTATATAATTATAATATATTATAATAATATATTTTAATTATATATATTAATTAATATAATATATTTTTTGTATATTATAATTTTGTATATTATAATATATATATATTTAATTTAAAGTTAATTCTCGATAGAAATAATTAATCATTATTTAAAAAAAAATACTTTTATAGTTGCATCCTAAGATTATTCTTGGATTGACTTTGCTACGTGAACTTGAGCCTGGAACACTTGCCCCAGAGGCTTGCCATTTCTTGCCATTTTCGGGAAGGGACTGGTCTCGAAGCAAGTATTGGCTTCCAAGGTGAACAGGAAATACGAGCAGATGGTACGATGTGTTCCCTCTCTTTCTCCCTCTCCCTCTCTCTCTCTTTCTTTCTCTATTTTTTTTATATGTCCTTACATTAGTCGCAATTTTTAAAACATGATAAAAAGAAAACATAGATCTACTTACTTATATATCTTACTACTTATACGTTTAGAAGGATACGATTAGCTTGTTTACGATGAACGTAAGGATAAGAAAATTAATTGATTGATTTTTATTTGAAGTTAAAGTAAATAAGTATGAGGAAATATTACAAGGACGAACACTTTTTATCTTGACTGTCTCTTCTCGCGTGGTCCTGCCGGTAACTTAGAAAGGGAAAAACAGAGAGTAGGAGAGAGACAGAGAGAGAAAGATAGCAGGATAGCAGGATAGCGAGAGCAAGAAGGGTCGGGAAAATGGATCGATAATCCGCAGGTTTATATGCCTCTGCAGTCCCGGCAAGGTTCGTCCTGGAAAATTTATTTGTCTACGTCTCGTTGGTCGTCGTAACACTTTTACCCTCAGTCCAGGAAGCAACCAATAATTTAAGTCTCTTTTGAATAATACATTACGAATGGATCCCATTGGTTTTATTATTATTTTGTTTGTTTAGTTTTTTTCTTTTTCCCTTTTTTTTTCCTTTTGCTTTAGAAAACTATTCAATGCAATTACAAAATTTTGTTTTTATTTTCATTTTGTTAGGATTTTTAAATACATTAGGTCGTCCCGAAAATTTCTTCCTTTTTCTTGGTGATAACTTGCACAATATTGTATGCGTAGTATTTTTTATGTTATTTTACTAAATAATATCGATTCTACTCTATATTAACTTTTTCTTTATTCTATATCTGTAGTTGTTAACCTTTTCGAAGTCACGGAACATTTTTGGTTAGAAGAAAAATTTGCGGAACACCAAAATCATTAAGACGATTAAGATTATAAAACCAACAAAAAAATGTGCGTAAACTTTTAACTCTTATTAATATTGGAAGTTATAAATAATACATTATACATAACATAATATAATACAACATATATTTAACATTTAATTATAGATATTATAAAAATAATAGATAATTATAAAAATAGAAAATAAAAAAAGAAAACATTAATTTAAAAATATTATATTAGTAAAAACTTTAACTTTTAACTCTTTTCTAAAATTGTATTTCGTCAATTTTAGTGCGATATCTGAGCTTGATAACTTTTGCAGATTTTAACAATATCAGGTCTAATATGGAATAAAGCTACTCTCATTCCTGTGTCTATATTAGTAAGTCATTGGAACTTTCATAAAATTTTCGGAATATCGGTTAAGAACCACTGCTCTATATTATTCAACATAAAAAATATTGAGCGCGTAAAATTATTAAAAAAAAAAAAAAGAACGGAAAGAAACTTTTGGGAGGACCTAATAATAAACATTTTTTCTTTTTTTTTGTTTTATATTGATATGTAAAAATGTCATGGAAATCTAGGATTTTTTAATTATAAAATTTTTACTCGATAGATTAATGATTAAAGGGTCGAGAGGTTGATTCTAAAAAGTAATTGTTTTTTATTGCTATTACGTCGGGATTTCTATTGTTATGTATATGACAATTTTCGTCTATGTCGAGTTTAATCTAGATTTTTAATTATATTGGTTCTCTAATTGTCTTTTTTATCGATTCTATACCTAATCGTATTTTAATCGATACAGAAACGAGTTTTATTCGATACTATATCGATTCCATTTTGGTTTTATAATTGTTATTAGATATTTCGATTCCATATCGGTTTTGGTTCGATGCAAAATCAAATTTTATCTGATATTATATCAGTTCTATATTGCTTCTATAATTGTTATTTTTTTTTATTTTAAATAAATTCTATATATCGGTTTTGCAATTTAATGTTAGTATCGCTTTTAAGAAACCGAAATCGAAACTATAAAAGATATTTGGACCGTTTATTTTGAAAGTAGTGTAAGTCCATTTTTTTTTTTTTTAAAGGATATATCACGTAATTTATGCTTAATTTAATGTAAACTTTTTATGTGTGTATAACTAGTTAGTATTTAATTTCTTAAAAAGTGCCCATGTTTTGTACAATTTAAAATTGGTAATCAAAAAAAGAGAAAAGAAAAGAGGAAAAGGATTTTCTATATAAACCACAGGATTATTACGATTTAATAACACAATGTAGAAAACATAATAAATTCATTTTACATGAAATAAAACGAGAGAATTTCGTTTCAACAAAAAATTTTCAAAAAGTAATCAAAAAACAGATAAGAAGGGACACTAATGGAGAAAAGGTAAATTGGTTGCAAATATGTTGGATGAGATTTCTTAAAAGTGCACGATACACTATTTTATATAAAACTTTAATAAATGACAAAGAATTTGAAACTGTAAATTACCTACACGTCCTAAAAAATCGGTAAAATTTGAAAAAATATTCCTGGCGCCTTTTTACCAAGATGTCAGACCTATTAGTTATGTAAAATATGAAGATATCAAGTAATTATAACCTTATATACCTCGTGTGAATTATGAATATTTCAAAACACTGCCATATGCAGAGCATAAGTAAATACTACCGATATCTTGCAATTTTAACAATGTAATTAACATCTAAAATTAAAAATACTACTTCTATTTTATATCCTATCATTATTTGTAAAAAATAATTGGATTAATATAAAGTATATTTTAAATGATATTTGATTTTTCAAAATTGAAATTAAACAATTTTTACAATTGTTTAATTTAGAAAGTGGTGTAAATCTATTTGCAGCCCGTATATATACATTAGTTTAGTCAAATTCGCTTAATATAAATTTATATAACAAAATGACATATTGATAAATCAGTAGAAACATTGCCAGACTTCATATAATTTGCCTAAATTGTTTAATTTACAAATATGCTAACCTTTAATTCTCTCGAAATAAGATAAAGTGGACTTACACCACTTTTAAAATAAACGGTCCATATGTGAGTATCGTAATATCCATTAATGTAATAAAACTTTATCGATTCTCATAACTGTTGAAAAAACCAAAATCTATATTATAACAAACTTTATATCATAGAGAAACTGGACCGGTGAGAAAATGAAAACATATTGTTTTGATCTTTTTGAACATTTCGTCCTTATATTAAGACTTCTTTAGTAACTATAAAATACAGGGATTACAAAACCTTACAAATACGTAGTTCTTCAAAACGATAAAAGTAATAATAATAATAATAATAATAATAATATTTTTTATTTATATTTCAATCATCAATGTTCCGAGTCTTCTATCTATTGATAAGACATACATTATATATTTTTTATTTTTTTTTATAACACATACACTAGACCTAGCAGCGATAAATTGTGATTGATTAAAAAATTCGCTTGTAATAAATTTATAAAAAAAAAGTAACTAATTTATAAAATAAAATAAATAAATTTAAAAGGATGAAATATTTAACAATACCAAAACAATATGTTCTGATTTTTTTCACCTGTCCAACTTCCCTATAATATAAAGTTTGTATATATTTTATTTTGTGAATGCAAAAAACAACTAGTTGAACTATATTATAACTGCACTCACCCCCTCCCCTCCCTTGTATAATGACTTATAAATACATGGATACCTCATTCGATTATCTCACGTTTAATAACTACCAAGAAAAAAAAAAAACAAGAAAAAAGAAAAATCAACATTCGTTTCGTCTGGAAAATTTTGACAGAATTTTCAGCATCTTGCTCGAAAATTCTGTTAACTGCGGATTAGGAAAAGGGGGAAAGAGATGAAAGCTCAACTCACAAAAGTCGAGGAACTATGAGGTATACGGGATGACGAGCTTAACTCGTTATTCGACTATGGTAAACTCGACCAATCCGGTGCAACGAGGTAACGTCAACATTACCCAGCAGCAGTAGCAACCTGCCTCCAACTATCTCGGCTTCATCCTAATCTTTGCTTGGCAAACACTTTTTTTCAAGAATAAGCGGGATAGAGATAGGGTGAAAAAATGAAACACACAGAAAGAGAATGAAAAAAAGTGTTCGTGTGTGTGTGTGTGTGTATGTATGTATGTATGTGTATGTGTATGTGTATGTGTATGACTATAATGTAAGATTTTCTTCCTCACAAGTTTTTCCTCACCAAGAGAGAGAGAAACTTCTTAACTTCTTTTTCATCTTCCCTTTCATTTTTCAACAAGCAAGATAAACCTTTACGACCTACTTAGATTAATTACGTCACCTTTTTTTTTTCTTTTCTCTTCAAATTTCAGTATATTTAGATATTATTCTCTTTCTCCCTTTTTCTCTTTCTTATCGCGATATAATATCTTACTTTGTATCTTTTCTTTTTTCTAACTAAATTCACTCTCGCAGCGTATCATAACTTTATATGGACTTTTGAACGAGCACAACGTTTTACGATCACGATTATGGCACACGCTTCTTTTAAACGATGCATACGTACATCATGTATCTAAGTATGTACATATATATTTATGATGTATGTATATATCTATATATATGTATGTATTTATGTAAGTAAGTATGATATGTATAGGCGCAGGTAAGATACGTGCATAAAAATATATGGTAAAAATATATAGGCGGATATTACTTTTTCCGAGGAAACTTTACGGACAGCTTTTTTCGTATATGTATTTTCCATCGTAAAATAAGAAAACTCTCGTCGTACGGTTGGAAAGTTTTTACTTGACTTCTTTTTATACGAGTTATTAAAAGATTTTATATTATTAATTGTTATAATTATTGATAATGATGATAATATATTCGTTTAAATGTGATATAACGTATGTTAAGTTATATTAATGATAAATGATCTTAGTTGATTCAATTAATTGTTCTAATTTAACAGTAAGAGAAATTAATTATAGAAAAATTAGATCGTAAAACGAATGGTGAGTTGTTGATGAAAGAAAAGAATCAAGTGGATTATTAACGATGACGATTATTATTATTTTAGTTCGAAGTCATTCTAATGATGACGTAATGTCATTTTTTTACGATCACGCTTGTAAAATATTTAATTCAAAAAAGAAAATAAAACTAAATATTCAAATAATAATTTTTCTTTTTACAGACAAATTAAAAATAAATAAATTTTTTTTAATTTTTCTTCCCCAACGTAAAGGAGATTCATCGAAGTGGAATTTTTTTTTTTCTTTTTCTTTATACTACATCATTTTTACGCATTCTTCAACTGGTACTTAACAGTAGTTAACGCTCTGATAAGTATAAAAAACGACACGGCACGGCACGGTACGATTTTGTTCCTGTAAAACGCGATGACTTATACACGTGTACTCATCTAATAGCAAAAAAGAAAAAATATATAAGGTATTAGGTGCACCTATGCGCGTGTTATTTTTCTTTTTTCCGCAATCATTAAAAATACAGAACTTTATTCTGGTTCACTTTGTAAATCCATTAAGAATGTAATACATAAGTAGGATATGTGACGAGGAAAAGCTAAGCAGACAGGAGATACACTTTCAAGAGAAATAGGAATTCAAGAAATTTGCATCATGCCAAGGAATAAAGTAACAGGTATTAGCTAGCTATACGTTACATTATTTTTGTCTGACTTCTCATCGTGTACGTGTGTGTGTGTGTTGCTTTTTTCATTTCTTTAATATACCATAAATCTATCTCTTTCTGTTTTTCTTTATTACCTTTTATATCTTTCCTTATATTGTTATAGAGTAATGTTTTTATTTTTTATTTTTATTATTACTTTTTATATAATTCTTTATATATTTTTTACTTCGACTTCTCAATACAATTGTAAATTATATCTACATTTGCTGTACATTTCTCTTCTTACTTTATTTTATTATTTTTATATTTGTTTATTCTTCTTCGCAATAATACAAATCTGTAATACTACTAGAATGCTCCGGTCACACGCTGTTGTGGCTTTGTTATAAAATGTTGATTTAATATAATTCTAAACTATATAGTAAATTATAACAACACACAAAAAATAATATCACAATAAAAATTTAATACATAAATAAATAATACGTGAAAAAATATAAAAAACAAGGTGTTTTGCCGTATGTAAATCTGAAAAACATGCATGACGTGAAATAAATTGAAATAATTGAATTGTAATACAGCACCATCTATTGAAAACTTCCAGTACCTAAAGACCTAGGTAACCTCTAAATACTACATCCTTTAATTAGCAATAAAAAATAAAAAATAACCGTAATAAAAACTATCCTATATGCAAAATTTGAAAAAATCATACAAAAACAAATTTATATAAAAATTGGTTCAGTAGTTTCGAAGTTCATAGGAAACCAACAATGTGACACACTGAATTTTTATATATAAAGATAATTATATAGATATTATAAATTAACGATATATATCTTTATATATCTGTACGTTTTCTTACTACAATTGTAAGAAAAAAAATACATATAGAAAATATAAATACGTTGCTTCGTCAATTATCTGCATCATCATCCTTGTCATAATAATCGGAAGAATAGGAAAGGAAAAAGATAAAAAAAAAAAAAACAAGAAAAAAAAAGAATTATGCTTCTAGTCTTGTAAGCAGATTCAAGTAAGTTTTTCAATGACATAAGATAGGAGTGGATAAAACGAGTTAACTACGACGATAAAAATCTGTTTTTAAACCACTGACACAACAACCAACCGTCATCGTACAGCTAATTGTAATTTATTATTTTTCTGATTGTCTTCAAATCGTTAAGTATAATACCGATTGTTGCTCGAGTAATAGGAATAAAACGATATCAGTTTGAGTGTTCAAATTTAAGAGAGAGAGAAAGAGAGCCTTTGACCTCTCGAGTGTTAGCGAGCGTGTCAAATTGAGGCTTAATGATCGGAGTATATCATTCTTATCCAAGCCACTTGGTTCGTGCCTTATATATATATATGATACATATAAAAAAAAAGGAAAAGAAATGAGAATGAGAATGAAAAGAAAAAAAAAAGGAAGGAAGATTAATTAATACTTATACGAAAGTGAAATATCGATAAGACTCGTGTTCTTTTTGAATGGTTCGAATTTAATCATCTAATTAATAAAGATTAATGTGTGTGGAACACAGATGGGTCAGTAACAATTATGACAATGAACTAGTTGTGTATTCAAAAATATATAAAAAAAAATTCATTTTATAATTTATTTGACAATATTAATCTTTTTGTATTCATAAGTCAGTTATAATTTGTATTTTTTCTTATTTTTTTTTTTTTTCATTTTTGCCTAATTAGCAAAATGCGTTTAGTGCATTTGGTTATAACGTTATTATGTTATAATATTACGTGGACCTGAAAATAATGTCGCTTTCTAACCTTAAATTGAAACAAATAAATTTCTAACAAATTTATATTTTTAATCAAAACATAATAAACCTTGTTATCAACAACTTTTCTTCATTTAGTATGCAAATTTTAATATCAAATTGATAAAAATCAATCGGTTATTGATTAAAATATACAAAATTTGACATTTGTAGAAACGACATTACTTTCCGGTCCATCTAATATAATTGTAAATTTATCACTTTATTAATTTTTTCTTATTTTGTTCAAACGAAATGTTCTCTTTGCTCATTTTATATATTTTTTTTATATACTCTTATTAAGTGACGTAATTCTCAGAGGTAAGATCGAAGAGGAAGATCGAACGTTCTTGCAGACACCGGATAAACGTCAGTCTATCTCCTTCTTTCTCTGTCTTTTTATCTGTCTATCTTTCTATCTATCTTTCTATCTATCTTGGGAATATAGAACGCGGAACGAAATGTAATTTGATTCCCTATAGGAAGTACGTAATCTTAAGAAAACGTAGTTTAACTTTAAGCTACGGCTTTTCGTTTAAGGTTAAACTAGACTTTCCTTTTTTCCCCTTATATTTTGTTTCTTTCTCTCTTTTCCTTTATTTTTTTTTTTTATTAGGATACTTTTATATACTTTTTTTTTATTAAGATAGACTTTAATGTATGAATATATTTATTCTTTTCTTTAAAACACCAAGGACATGTTAACATATACATCGATATCTAATTTTTACGAAACATACAACGATTTTTAAGTTTTACGAAACTTGTGTATTAGTTGCACATGCCGATTGTTTTCATTAAAAGTTAACTCTTATCGGTAATAAATCATGTGGGAAGTGACTTACAAATAATAAAAACATGTTATTAATAATTAAATAATTAATAATTTCATATATGAACCGCGCCCATTTTGAAAGTGGCCTATTTCCATTTATGTTCGAATCGAGATATTAAAAAGTTTGCGTTTCAATGCAATGAAAAATATACGTACAAGATACTAACGAGTTATATTGCTTAAGTGTACCTAAAGGCCTTAAATTTATATTTCCTATTAAAATAGTGGCAATTTTTAAGTAATATGCGTTTTCTAACCACGAATAGAGTTAGGCCATTGCCAATATCAATAATTTGATTTGTTATAAATTTCGAACGGACTTTACATCATTCAACATAATTTAATATGCTTCAAACTGAATAAAACAATATTCAATTTATTTTACATATCTTTAAAACATTTCAGAATTTTCATTTTAAAATTACAAATATTAACGTACAAAACAATTTACTACTTATCTATATTTTGTGTGTGTGAAAGGGATTTGAAGAAATTATGATGTTCCGATGATATATATCGTAATAGGTCAATTATGTCATTGAATTTTGCTGTTGTAATTTGTCTGATATTTTATATAGTGGTGTCAATACAATATTTTCGAACTTTTTTGGTCTGCACCGACATGGTAATAAATTCAGGATTTTCAAATTTTCATTCTCATTCATTGATGTCTTATAGAAAATTTTATACGGTTTATTTCTGACAAAACGCATCCAACATATTTTTAACCAGTATATTGATTCTTCATCAGAATTCTTTACATTTTTCAGAATTGCGTCTTTTAATAATTCTGTTACTACAAAATCTTTTTATCTCATTATATTTACAATGAAGTATTATCATATTTATTTGGAATATAAGCAACCTCAAATGCTTTATTGATACATAACATAAAGTTATACAATAATCAGGTGCAACCGGAAAATAATAAATGACGAATGGAGATAAGCCACTTTAAAAATAAACTTTTTATCATTCGGTTGATCGGCAAATTTTCGTGTCACGATATCTTCATGATTTTAAATATATTTGTAACAAATTGCTTCAGAATGAAAAGATCATGTACAAATGTAACTATTACAGTAGCTAACTTGATTTTTTTGGAAAGTGGAGGTAGGCCACTTTCTAAATAGGCGGCCCATATTTAGTAGTATTCCTTCAAAAAAAAAAAATAATAATTTCTAATAAATAATAGGTTATTCTTATAATACCGAACAATTTCGTTTGTTTGTGTGTTGAACAATATTTACCAGTACCACTTATATCTCAAGTGAGAATTATCAATATAAAAACCTGACGATCGATAAAGGTTAATAACAATTTTAAAACACACGATTTTGTTCTTTATTTTGGTTGAAATTGCTTTTGATACTGAAGTTGAACAATATATTGTATGTTACAATACGTATCATGAAATTCAGATATTGGTGAAAACATGAAAATTTAGATTTCAACGAAATCTGCATTGGTATCAGTTTCAGTATGTTTCCACATTACTGATTCATCTCAGTTTCTCGTCTGATATAGATTTGCCAATTTGGAACCTATATATATATATATATTGCAACATGTTTCATGAAACTTAGCAATTGATTCCTGCATCGAAATTGGGATTTGTTGCAAACCTCCATCAATTTTAGTTTCACTTATATTTCCATATTACCGATTGTGTTTCAATTTATCACTTGATAACAATGTTAAAATATTTTATTTTTTCCTTAATCGATCTAAGTTGCTTTTGATGTTTAGCTAAATTGTATATTGCAATATATACCATTCAATTCCAAAATCGATGCAGGTAACAACACTTTTAGATCTCGTAAAAGCTTGCATGAATTTCAATTACACTTCATATTATTTATTTGTTACAGTTTGTAATTTAATAATTTTGAAAAGAATACATTATTTCTACAATAATGGAACTTACTTTTTATTCCGATTTATTGATTGCAACATCTATTATGAAATTTAGAAATTGATAAATGCATCATAATGTTTCATGAAATTTGCATAAATTTCAATTCAAAGTTTATCATTTTGAAACGTTTTCTTTGTATCGATGAAAGTATTTCTTGCTGCCGATTGGATAATGTTAAATTATATTTATATATGAGCTGTTTATTTTGAAAGTGGCCTAACTCCATTTTCCAAAAAAATCGAGTTAGTTACCGTAATAGTTACATTTTTACATGATCTTTTCATTGTGAAGCAATTTGTTACAAATATAATTAAAATCATGAATATTTTGTTGCAAGAAAATTTGCCGATCAACGGAATGATGAAAAGTTTATTTTGAAAGTGGCCTAACTCCATTTGTCAAGTATTATTTTCCGATTGCACGTGGTTATTGTACAACTTCATGTTATGTATCAATAAAGCATTTGAGACTGCTTATATTCCAAGTAAATATGATAATACTTCATTGTAAATATAATGAGACAAAAAGATTTTGTATGAACAAAATTATTAGAAGGCGCAATTTTTAAAAGGGTAAAGAATTCTGATGAAGAATCAATAAACTGGTTAAAAATATGTTGGATGCGTTTTGTTAGAAATGAACCATATACAATTTTTTATAAGACATCAATGAATGAGAATGAAAATTTAAAAGTCCTGAATTTTTTACCACGTCAGAGTAGACCAAGAAAGTTCGAAAATATTCTATAGACACCACTATATAAAATATCAGACAATTAGAACAGTAAAATTCAATGACATAATTGACCTATTACGATATATATCATCGGAACATCATGATTTCTTCAAATCTCTTTCACACACAAAATATAGATGAGTAGTAAATTGTTTTGTACGTTAATATTTGTAATTTTGTATCTTAAGTAGTTAAAAAATATTTTGAATCGCATAAATTATGTTTCTGAAATGTTTTAAAGATATGTAAAATAAATTGAATATTCTTTTTTTCAATTTGAAGCATCTGAAATTATGTTGAATGGAGTTAAGTTCCTTTGAAATTGTATAACAAATCAAATTGTTGATTTTGACAGTGGCCTAACTTCATTCGTGATTAGAAAACGCATATTATCCACTTAATAATTACCATTATTTTAACAGAAATTATCAATTGAACTCATTTTGATACACTCAAGCAATATGACTGATTAGTATCTTGTACGTACACGAACATAAATAGAATTAGGCCACTTTCAAAATAAACGGCTCATATATAGTATACTAGGATGCTCCGGTCACACGTTGTTGTGGTTTTGTTATAAAATGTCGATTTAATATATAATTCTAAACTGTTTAGTAAATTATATAACAACACACAAAATAAAACCACAATTAGAGTGGAATATATAAAATAATAATACACGAAAAAATATAAAAAGCAATGTTAGTAATGTCAAATGTAACTGAAAAAATCGTATGACGTGAATATATCCAAATAATTGAATTGTAATAAAGCGCCATCTATTGAAAACTTACAGTACCTAGAGACATATATAGCCTCTAAATAATAAATCGTTTAATTAGCAATAAAAAATAAAAAATAATCGCGATAAAAACTATCCTATATTCTACATTGGAAAAAATTACACAAAATAAAAAAAATTTCATCAAGATCGGTTCAGTAGTTTCAAAATTATTAGTGGACAAACATTGTGATACTGAATTTTAATATATAAAGATACATATTTATGTATATTGCAACATGATATATAATAAAATTAAAGAGTAGTTGAAAATACATTGAAACTTAGGTTTATTGAACTTAAATCAGTTTTAATTAATTTCCACATTGCTAGTTTTCAAAGTCTAATTGTCTAATTATATAGTTGAAACGTGTAAATACTTATCTCTTGCATCAATATATATTACATTCTATTCCGATTCAGCAATGTCAAACTATGTATCTACTTACATTGCAATGTGTATAATAAAACTAAGGAATGAATGAATGAATGCATCGCAACATGTTTCAACGTGTATAGATGATGCTTTTACGATTAGACTTTTACTTGAACGATGAGTCTTGCTTTTCACATTGCAATGTGTTACGTAGTTAGTTGATTTAAGTGTTATACGATATCGATCCTTTTACGTCGTACTATAGGGTTTTGTTTGAAAGACAGAGATAGATAAAGATAAAACGAGTTTAAAGATGAATAGAAAGAAAAAGAAAAGAAGAAAATGTTTTCTTTATTTTATTCTTCTTTTTATTTTCCCTTCTTTTTTTTTTACTTTTTTTTTTTTTCTTTTTAACCACTTTCCACATCGCTCGCGTTTATTTTAAACCATCACGAAGTCCTTTTCTTTTCCTCTTAACATTTGAGCAAAAAAACACACTCATAGTTGGTTCTCGTATCACGTAGCTGAAACGTCTCCGTCGATTTTCTTTGACAATACGACCGGTCGTGCAAAACTCGTCGTCCACTTGGAAGGTTCAATGAGCCGAGGAAGTTACCTTAGAACATCATCTTAGCTCGAGTACAATCCAGAATTCATTCTCTTATTATCTATCTTGTTCTATCTTTTAATCTTTGTCTATAAATTCCTACCTTTTGCTAGAAGACCTTGACAGTGACAACGTTAGGAAACCCTACTCGAGCGTTATTCCGAAGTATATCGGACATTACTCCTAATCTTTGCCTTCTTATAAATCAATTTAAAAAAAAATATAAGGAACATAACGAGATTTATTTCTTCACGATACATTTCTCATCTTTGACAATTTAACAAGATACATTTAATAATTTGGTATATAAATGTATTGGTTAAATATAATTTCAATCGTCAACCATTTAACTTAATTTTTTGATACTTTTAACACTAGAGCTATTAACAATTAATCTATTCTTATATTTTTATTAGATTAGTAAAAATGATTGATTATCGATAAAATGTATTATATATATATTATAATTACAATTTCTTTTTTAATTTTCATTCATTGTTAATCCAGGATAAAGAAATATTACTCTGCATAGTAATAAGAAGTATATTTATAACATTCTATATCTAATCGGTGTAATATGTTAAATATTAATGAGTATACCAAATTGAACGTTAGTTTATATTGATTTTGTTATACAATCCAATAATTAAGTACATTTAAAAATTAATTATGACATTTTACTTAGAACTTACCCCTATACTTCGTGATATATCTTTATATATTTTTATTAACGTTGATATTTAAAAATGTTCAGAAAATAAATAATAGAAAAAAAGCTGTTAAAAATAATGAAAATAAAATTAATAAAACTATATAGCTAGGAAATATTAACCGATTTTCTTGAGATTGGTTTGGCAAGTCGAGCTGAACAACCTTCTCTGATCTTCCCCTTAAATTTTTCAACAAAAGGAGTCTGAGTAGTCGCGGTGGTGAGTGTCTTGGCAATGGCGGTAATGTGAATTAAACTCGCACTTTTCTTTTCTTTTCTTTTTCTTTATTTTTCTTGTTTTGTTCCTTCCCTCCATTTTACGTTTCTCGAGCATAACCAAGTTGCAGTGAAGCGCAACGTGCGTACATACGCGTGCGTATGTGCATACGTGCGCGAAGAAACGTGACGATAATAATGCAATTCTTGTGCATCGAAAGAAAATGTACCTACCTACTGGTGGAGAGAGAGAGAGAGAGAGAGAGAGAGAGAGAGAGTGTAAAGTAGTACTTGTTATGTAGTAATAAAAAAAAAAAGAACAGAAAAGATCGTTCCCAACGGCTATTGCGACGATGACGATGACGATGACGATGACGATGACGATGACGATGACGACGACGATGACGAGATTCGCGGTACTTTACGAGAAAAATGCCTCGTTAACTAGACCCGCGAAGTAGGTAGTGCCACTCTTTATTCAAAGTAGAGTCGAAAGTAATCGTAGTGCTGTTGCTGTTAATGCTGCTGCTGTTGCTGCTGTTGCTGCTGCTACTTGGCTATGAAGTAAATCGTTCTGAAAAAAAAAGAAAGAAGAGAGATGAAAAAAACATTCATCTAGTGCCAAAATTTTTTAAACGAGAGTAAAACTAAATGTCACCCATGACAAATGTTTTCTTTATGTTCTTTTTCTTGCTATCGTTATATCGTAAATTCAATTTTTGTCGAACCAAAGTGTATTAAATCTATATATATAAAAGTTCAGTGTCACATTTTTAGTTTCCAATGAACTTCGAAACTACTCAACCAATGTATTTTACCATTAATGAATTTTTTTTTATTTTGTATGATTTTTTTCCTACTTAGAATATAGGATAGTTTTTATTGCGATTATTTTTTATTTTTTATTGCTAATTAAAAGATTTATTATTTAGAGTTTATTTAGGTACTTAGGTATTGTAAATTTTCGATAGATAGCGCTGTATTGCAGTTCAATTATTCAATTTACATACGACATAACCTTACTTTTTATATTTTTTCATGTATTATTATTTTATGTATTCCATTGTAATTGTGGTATTATTTTGTGTGTTTTTATAGTTTACTAAATAGTTTAAAGTTATATTAAATCAACATTTTATAACAAAGCCATAACAACACTTGGCCGGAGAATCCTAGTATAAATTTAAAAAGTAAATATATATGTTTTTGTAACAAGAATTGTCTTTCAAATTATATATCTTCTTTTTTCTCTACAAATCTTCATAATTATTACAGAAATTAATTATGTGATAATTGATTCAGTCCCTTTTAAAAATTCATTTCTACGCTAATAACGTTTAATAAAGAAAAAGAAAAGGAATAAAGGAAAAAAAACCATGTATAATCGTTTTAATATTCTGCATCATTTAAAAGAAGCTTGTTAAGTATTAACTACGTGTATATTAATATAACGTCAATGTTTAAATTGATAATAGTAAAAGATTATAATCAATATCCTAACTAATTATTTAAATGTGAAAGTTGTAAATTTAAATTAAATAAACGATAAAGACTGTGAACTTTTAAACAATAACCAAAATAAAAATGTTCGCACTGTTCGCATCACGAACAATCCAACAAATGCTAGAGTTACTTTAGATCATAACTCTTAATTGTAAATTATTATATTTTCAATTAGTTAATAACATCATTGTGCACTTGTATCTAAAGAATAAGGAAATCTAGAATCGAATTCTAGAGATCTTAAGTTTAGAAGAAAGTTCTTTGTACTGTGAACACTGTGTGACTAAAGAAATATGCGAACTTTCCTCTCTTTGTTCTTATTGAACTCTCTCTCTCTCTCTCTCTCTCTCTCTCTCTCTCCTTCTATCTTTCTCTCTCTCTCTCTCTTCTTCTCAATATCTTTATCTTTTATTTTTCTTTAAGCGAATATCCGTTAATGTAAGTTAAATTGGTGTTAAAATGATTGGTACAAAGTAGCAATATGAGATCGTTGATAAAAAACAATTAGGATTGAATCGTGGCCAGTAATAATAAAATCCTTGCTTTAATTGACTATGCAGGAGTGACAAAAATAGAGAATATGATAGAGGAGGAATTAAAATAAAAATGAATAAAGAAATAAAACAAAAACAAAAATAAAGAAAGAAGAAAGATCTCGTGAGCGCGCTCGCACGTACGCACGTGCGGATTACATGCGCAATCGGTTGCGCACGCGCGCGCGCGCGCTTATTCATTGCGCGTGACAAAGCGTGAGAGAAAGAGAGACATATAACGAAGTGCTTGCAGAACACTGCAGTTTTGCGGCTTGCAGCTGCCACGAGAAATTCCATTCTATCTCTCTCTTTTTCTCTCTCTCTCTCTTTCTCTCTCTCTCTCTCTCTAACTTTTTATTATTATTATTTTTATTTTTTTTTTCGTAAATTTCCTTCTCCGCAGCAACGTAAAAATGGCAAGTAAACGTCGTTCGTGCTTAAAATAAAACGAGCTTACTACTCTTCTTCTTTTCTCTTCAACTAATTTCAAAATTTGTCGATTTTACTAAACGTCCGATGATCTTGTTACGTTCAGCAATTTTGTTTAATTTTTATTTCTTTTTTTTTTTTTTTATTTTGCAATACGATACACTTTCGAAATCGATGCTACATCATGAAAATTTTTTTTATTATTGTCAATCTATATGCATTTTTATTTCGAACGATAAATATATATATTAATGTAAGTACTAGGTTGCTCCGATCACGCGTTATTGTAGCTTTGTTATAAAATGTGGATTTAAATATAATTCTAAATTATTTACTAAATTATAATAACACATAAAATGATACCACAATTACAGTGGAAAAATATACGAAATAGTATTTCAAAAATAGAAATATGATTTAAACAAAAAATAAAACATAGATACGTGAATAGGTTGAAAAGTTTTTACAACATAAATCATTTTTTTTTTCGATCAACTAACTTTTATTTATTTTTTTTTTTTTTAAATAAAAATTTTTTCGTTGACGTCTGGAAATTTTCAATACACCCTCGTATACTAAATGAGATTTCAAAGTTTTATAATGTTATAGTGGTGTTATGATTGTTTAACCCTGTGCAGTCGGTGTCCCCGTAGCGGGGACATTTTTAAATCGTTGTAGAAGACCACAAAGGGTTAACAATTTTATATTCTTATGCATTATAAGTAGTATTAGATACAAAAAATCCTGTAAAAACCCCTTAAATCCTGTACGGAAAAGTAATTGCGAAACGATAGATTTGCTTCGAATTGCTGGTACTCTCAAAAGCAAAATCTGCTGATCGCAAAAGGTTAATATACAAAAATTAAAAAAAGATATAGAATCTATTGAATATTTGATAGAAATATTCGATGTTGTTCTTCATTTTTTATTGTTTTATGTTTTATGATGAAAATCGTAAATAGAATTTTACGTGTATTACATATGCATATATACATGCATAGGTGAAATGTCAAGACATACTTAATATTTCGATGTAAGATCGAATATCTAGGTATATTTACAAACTTTATATCATAAGAAAGTTGTACAGGTGAAAAAAATCAGAACATATTGAACAATTTTTTAATCAATCACGATTTATTGGTGCTAGGTCTAGTGTATGTGTTATAAAAAGAAAAAAAATATAATGTATGTCTTATCAATACATAGAAGACTCGGAACATTGATGATCGAGTTGCTGTAGAAGTCCTAATATAAAAACGAAACGTTTACCAAGATCAGAACAATATGTTCTGATTTTTTTCACCTGTTCAACTTCCCTATGATATAAAGTTTGTATATACTTTATTTTGTGGACGCGAAATACAACTAATTGGGTATATTCTTATACATTAATATCTCTGACATATACCAAGAAAGAAACTATGTGAATCTTGATATTCTCTAATTACGGTATTCCACTGTTACATATAATATATAGCAAAGTTGGATAATTCCCAGGGGTCGACAAGCTTTCAAGTTAATTCAAAAATCTATGGAACCTCTATTGATGCAGTTTAACACATTGTTTAACGTTTAGATACCACACAACATATACTCTTGATTCTCAATTCGTACATATTCGCACGCAGTACACCACACAATGTATTATGCATTGTTCTGTAATTGGACAGGACGAGTGAAAGGGAGCGTCCGCTTGTACTATATCATATATGTGTATGTACTTATACGTGTGTACGTATATATTTCATACGCTTACGTATAATTCATACTGAGAGTTGGACAGTGGAAGATATATATCATCTTTAGTAGTGTGGTGTTATCTTATTTGCCTAAACAATGAAAAGCCTGGACTATGAGACATTTACACAAAAACACACAAACATATATATATATAAACGTGTTCTCGAGTACAATGATTTCGACGAATTCAAACTGGATTTTAATGGGATGAAATTGAAAAATGTATACTTGTTTAGGTTAGTGAGAAAGAGGATGACTTTTTGTGTGGGTGTTGGATAGCGAGCAGTGTAAATATCGTAAATTAACGAGACGGATTCGTGAGTCGTAAAATTGCAGGTTCAAGGATAAATGAAGGTCGTACATATAAGGAGACACGACACGTCTGACTCGTAAGAACGTCATCTTGATCGGATGTCATTAAACTTTGAGAAATCTTATTAATAATATATACGTGTATGAATAGGACACATAAAATTGTGCAATAATATTTATGTATATATTTAACGATGATTATGACAATGGCATAAGTTAAAATATCGGTAGGGTAACGTTCGTATTATCATTTATTTATAATATAAATAATTGAAATGAATTTTTATAATTTGTGTAATTATGATATTGTTGCGATTAGCAACATATAAATATTATTTAATATTTATTAAACATTTTTAATCATACAAAATTTATATGATAATATTAATGTTAACATTGTATAGTATTATATCGTCATTATAAAGTATTTTTTCATTATATATTATATTAATAATTATATTTACCCCAGTAGCACAAAATATTGAAAAATATTGGATACATGTGTATTTAATATTAAGAAGAGATTCAATGTCTTCAATTTGTATTCAATATTTTTCAATATTTTGTGCTACTAGGGTAATTTAATATTAAATAGAAAATCAACAAATATTTAATCATTTGCTTTTAATTGAATAATGATAAAAATATATATACATATCATATACACGCATACATATTTATAAAGTTCGTTTATCGTTTAAAATAAAACAGTGATTCATTTGAAGGGAAAACAAAACAATGGTCGTATAAATGGAGCATTAAATAGTGTTATCAACGAAGATCTTATCTCTTCGTCAATTTAAAATAATATCTCCAGAGATAATATACATTACGAGAAGTCTTTTTCGATAAGAATCATCAGTATATATATATATATATATATATATATATATACTGATGATATATATATATAACGAAATAAATATCGATAGATGCTACGTTCTTCGAATCAAAACCTTGTGTTTCTAATTTTGTATCAATTGTATTCTTTTTTTTGTAATTAATTTTTCTTTCTCCAGTTTCTTGTACTTCCTTGAACTTTAATCTTCGACGAAAAGTACTTCCAAGAAATATCACAACTTATGTATTTATTTACTTTTACTTTGCAAGAGATAGAAAGAGAAAGAGAGAAAAGTTCGTCGTTTGTACGTTGTAAAAGAAAGTATTACACGAACGTTCGTACATCGATCGTGTATCGATGGTGCCAAGAAACGTCCTTGACTGAGATAAACCACTTCTTGCACTCACCTCGAAGGTAATTTTTCAATCTCGCTTTACCGAACGAACAGATTGATAGGTCTTCTTGCCAAATAATTTTTATGTGCCTTGCATTTTCAATTCGATATCAAAAGCTATGCAATTTCTTAGTATATTCCTTCCTTCCTTTCGTCTTTTTTTCATTTTCCACATAAAATCTTTTTACTTGATTTTCAATTACAGAAAATAGCAAATAAAGTATAATATTTATTTTCCTTTAATTTAATTGGGGCAATTAATTTTATTTATTTATTTTTCATATTTATTTATTTGGTAAATAAATCGAAAAGATAGCAGTCGATATTAGTGATTCTATTTATCAAATTTAACCTACATTTCGAATCGTAAATTTGAACGTTATTATTATTTTTTTTTTTCCACAACGAAAGAAAAGAACAAATGTGGACTGACATAAATTTATGTACTATGTTTAATTAAAAACAGTATAAATTTTCTTTATGTAATTTGCAATATTTGTTAATTAATATTATTCTAATGAAATAGTATCAGTTAACTTGAATTCTGATACATTAAAGAATTAATAACTTTTTATATTTTTATAATAATTAAATATTATATTTAAGATAATTTTCTTGACCAATAATTTTCTTTTAAACATTTTGCTATACATTAAAAATTATATTATTCAAATATTCAGTATTAACCCTTAAAGTGCTATGGACGCATATATGCGTTTGGTAAAGATTAATGTAAAATAATGTAATGTATTTATATTAATTAATTAAATTATATTCAGAAACAAAAACTTTAATTATTAAATATAATTTATTATTAGAATATAGTTAATAATAAATTATTCCGTTCCTACAAAACATTTTTTGTTCCTACAATGTATTCAGCACTCAAAGAGTTAATAATCCATCTTTTTTTTTTTAATTATTGTTTCATTAATTCCTACGAATTTATTATAGTTTATTAATGTATTCAATTTATCTTTATACCTTTCCCTGTTGGTTAGATCGTCACGATTCTCACCATTCTCTTTGAAACATTTAGTTTGTGTTAGCTGACAGTAAAAGTGTTAGATTTAATCGTCTATCTAAAAAAAAACCACGAAAAAAAAGAAACAAAAAGAGAATGAAAGAGATTGTAAACGGATACAATTCTAGAGTGTTCGTGAATTAAAGCTAACCATTCTGAGAGATTATTTTCATCTCTAACTTTACCTACGTCATCTATTCGACGAAAACGACGAAGAACTATGATGAAAAAATCTGAAATCTCTCGTTTTAAACGGGATTTGTTGAAGCTTCCGCTTCCGGATGATGGTGAAAGCTTCTTCGAATGATCTCACGACATCTTTTCTTTTTTTTTTTTTTGTCCAAGACCCGAAGACAAAATGGAATAATCCAATGGTAAAGAAAATCAACGATTTCTTTTCTAACACGATTTATTGATTTAACACGTGTATAATAAAGTAATATTCCTAGACAATATTCACGGTCTAATTTGCCTTTTAATTTTCGATATTAAACAGTAAATAATCAAACCGTTTCAATGTATCTATATCTATATATATTCAAACACATGTCTGGTGTTTTATATAGAAACATATTTCCACAGATTGGAACATCTACGATATAAAATTTCACTGATTATGAATAGTACTCGTGAAATGTAAACGGTCTATTTATTCTTAACTTTGGTGAAATTATAAAAGGAAATTTTTGATTACTTTCTTAAAATATCTAATGAATGAGAGAGACGATTTCGATGAATATTATTGCGTTGCCTGAAAAATTAGTGAGTATTTATAAATATATATATGTATAATATTTTTTTTTTTTTACATTTTTATATCTAATTCATTTTTATTTATACATATTATTATAAATATTAGCTATTTAATATTATCTATATAATATAAAAACTCAGTGTCACGTTGTATGTCCGATCATAGTTTCGAAACTATTCAACCGATCTTAATTAATTTTTATTTTGTGTTAATTTTCCAATTTAGAATATAGAATAGTTTTTATTGTGATTATTTTTTATTTTATTAATGCTAATTTAAGGATTTACTATTTATAGGTTATCTAGATCTCTAGGTTAAGTATTCAGTAGATGGCGCAGTATTACAATTCAATTATTTCAATTTATTCAGTAGATGGCGTGGAATTACAATTCAATTATTTCAATTTATTCACGTCACACGTTTTTTTCAGATTTACATATGACATAACTAACCTTGCTTTTTATATTATTTTTGCTTATATTCGTCACCCTCGTGCGCACGCGTAAGTATTGTAAATAAAAACTATTGCTTTTTGAATATTTTTTGTTTTTAATTGAACACGAATTTTCTAGACACCTCATTAATAATAGATACTCGTAGAATCTTGTTAAAGAAAATTTCAATTAGCGAAGAGTGATGGTTGTTTTTTTTTTTTATAAATACTAACAGAAATAAATAAAGAAAGAAAAGGAAGATTAATCGATCGGGAAACTTGGGTGCTTAAATATAACAACGAATCTATTTATTATCTTCCATGCTTTTACCGAAACTTACTTCTTCTCCACTTTAAAGAAGAGAGTGAGAGAGAGAGAGAGAGTATCCTAAAAATATGGCACATACCTTTCTCTCGATGCTTTTGAGTTTCACCCTCTACGTGGTGGTGCTTCTTACTTAATCGCATTAGAGTATGATCGATACGCATCATGTTGCGTATATCAAGCTAACGAAGTTCACGTCAGATGGTTTTTGAGTTTAACATTTCGATCTCATTTTCCCGAACGAAAATACGACGTCTCGTTCAATTACCTAGCATCTACTCGCGTTGGGTGATATGGGGCGGTTCATCCAAAACTGGAACTTGAAAAAAAGATTATCGAAAAGAGATCGAGTTCAACGACCGGAAACAAAAACCCTCACGAGAGAAAAATAGGGATAGAATATATTCCAGTCGATAAAGCAACACGACAAATTATTTTTCTTTTTATTTCTTCTTCTTCTTCTTCTATTTCAACGTCCTTGCCACGATTATAAACGATCATTAGGAGTAATAACGATTAGAAATAGTCATAATAAAAAAGACAATAAGAGAGAGAGAGAGAGAGAGAGAGAGAGAGAAAGAGACAATATACGATTATATTATTCGTGTAGAATGAACAATGAAATTTGGCCTTATTGTGCACTAAATACAACGTCGTACGTATATAAGTGAACATTCAAATTAATAGTTCTCATTATTTGGCCTAGTGAATCGAGTAAGTATTGAACTCTTTTTTTTTCTTTTTCTTACTTCTGTCTTTTTCTAGTCAAACGAATGTACTATAAGGCGTTTTGTTGATGCACCATTTGGTAAGGAGAACACAATCTGATCCGCGAAGGTCGTCGATCATCGTTCCCTTTGACTTTGTTCAAGAAAATTGTTTTGAACAATGATATATTAGTGTAATATGGTGTAGATCATATATCAAGGTTTTTATAATATTTTTTTTATGTGGTCTCCAATATAGATGTTTTTTAAAAATACTTCCAGTTCTAATGGGCTACTTGTAATATAAATAAAATAATTAATTTTAATATAAAACAAATTGTTAAATGCATTTTTGTTTCTTTCAAATTTTTGACTTGGTTCATTGTCATAATTACTGACACAGATAATTATAAAAAAATATACAATTAAAATAATAATAATAATAAAATAATATATTTATTATATTTATATAATAATATATATTATTTATATTTATATATTTTATTTATTATTATATTATATTATAATTTTTGATAATAATTAATTGTTTGTGTATTAACAATTTTCCATAATTATTAATATTTTAATTCACTGTTTCTGCATATAATAACAGCTCGACAACATTAGGAACAGTGTAGCATTTTTATGAATTTGATAAAGTGAAATTGTCATATATTATTTTAAAGATATAACTTGTTACTGCAAATATTCTTGCAAATTTTATGTTAACATTCTACGAGATAACTTTCTAGAAATCTCTTACAAATTAATCACATTCTTCGTCTCGATATAAGTTAGTAGTTATCGTTTCAAGACCTATTAAATATTCAATGCGGTCCAATATTGTGTCATAGGCTATAAGTTAAGAAAAATTCTGTTGAATTGCATACAAAGTCGCTCTTGGAAGTTTTTAGGTATTTTAAAAATCAATCATACTTTTTCAAGATACGAGCTAAAATTTCCTTTTTTTCACACTGTGACAAGTTTATCTTATATTTTAACTATTTATACACACGCACAAAAAAAAATAAAAAATCTAATTTGTAAAAATTCGAAGAAAATGAACTTTGAAAGTTTTCGAAACATATTGATTTTTGCAAACCATTTAGAAAATTTGAGCTTAACCTAAATACATGCATACTAAAGTGAATATCTAGAACAGTGATAAGAATCTTCTTTTTCCTTGAACCAAATACATTTCTAAAGATTTGTCATTTCTATTGTTAGAAGAAAAAAAAAAAGAAAAAAACAAAATATATAAAAGCTAGTTTGAGTTGACAGGAATCGATAAAAAGTATTTCTTTTCATAAACGATTACTTTCTTCTTTTTTTATGAGAAAAATTGTATATTACAATCTTCCCATAAGAATAAAATATTCTTGATTTTTTCGTTGAAATAATTAGAACAATTATAAGAGAATTTATTTCTACCTCAATTCCTTCTACCCCTTAACATTTAAGATTGTCAGTTCCATTGTAAATAAAAATAAGAAAAATTTGGCTCGAACAGGTATTAATCGATTTAAAAGTTTTTCGACTATAATAGCTGTAACATCTAGGATCTTATTCTATACTAGTAATAATAAGAACGAAGAAGCTTTTAAAGAATTGATAAGTCGAACTGCAACAGACAAGCAACCTACATAACTGAAGACACATTTGGATCGCGAGCTGGCAATAGCAAAAGGTAACTTTCGTCAAATCGACGATATCCGATATACCGTGTTGAAAAAGGATGAAAATAACAAGGAAAAAGAGAAGGAATACAACTGGATGGGAGAGTTTCTCATTCCTCGTTTCTCTCAATTTTCAAATACTTGGCAAGATACCAAACTTGCTTCATCGTTTTCCACCGAGAAAATAGGAAGATAAAGAGAAAGATATAAAGCAACGTTGGCGACTTCTCTCATTGGATGTATATTAATGGGCAAGGCTCATCAACAGTCCGTTAAGAACGAATTTAACGATCCTTCCCAACGTATCGCATGGGTCACGCTTGTCCTACCCTTTTGCAGCTCGTAAATCCTCGACGACAACGACCTAAGACCAAGACCAAAACTAGGAAGGAAACCCTTTAACCCTCGAGTAACGCTTTACTGCTACTCACGAATTCGTCGGTTATCCGGCCAAATGTGTTCACCAATTAGAGGTGCAAACTGCATGTGGGGTTAATGCATCAACAACCTAAGAGAACAAACGTTTCAACGGATTTCCCTATTGTTTTATTGTATTTTCAAAGTTAAACGTAAATACGATGATCTTACAATTAGACACGCGTTTTACCTTTTATTGATATTTTATTAATTCGATACTTCGAATGGTATTGTATTGTTTTTCTTTTCGTTATTATTTATTTAATACAACTCGTGTTAAAGCTGATTTTGAACAAACGTCATAGTCAGGCCACGTTTATATCAATAACGGTATACGATAAAGCAAAATTGGATGAATATAAACGAATAATATATTTTTTGTTATCTTTTTTTATATTCTTTCAAAGCTGACAATATATTTATTCGTAAGAATAAATTTTGAAAGTATAAAAAAGAAATAAAAAGATAACTTTATCGATTGTCAACTACAATATCCGATCTTCGATTTCCTATAATTTATCTGTCAATAACAAAAATATCTTTTGGCCATAAAACTGTTATATATTCATACAATATATCAAAAATGGTATACGTTCAGAATAGAAAGAACGTGATAAAGAATTTCAAGATTTATGATTTTGACAATTTTTCAAAATCAATTCAATCGAAGAGAGATAGAGATAGAGAGAAACGAGATTAATTGTTCGAAGAAAATTTTAGCTCAATTTGTGATCACAAATCCCAGCATAATCGAAATGAATTTGATGATTGGTCGAACTACCCTACGAATGGGAAGCATTAACAATCGAAGAGGGATGATAACATAGGGTCTGAAGTAATCGATATCAAGTACTATGGATTGCACTATATCAAACTCTCCCCTTAGGTAACCCATACTCCCTTCTACCTTCTTCCTCTTTTCCTATACGTTTCCCCCTCCCCTCCTCTCTCTCTCTCTATCTATTTCTCTATAGAAGCCTAGAATGCAAGCATCCTCCTTCTTGCGGTTCACGGCCAATGTCCGTTGGAACGTGAAACGGGATATACCATCCGCGATGTCATTCGACCGATCGATCTTCCCCGAGAAACTTACTGTATCGAAACTAACATGGGTACACGCCCCTTTATTTTCTTGATACGCTCGATTGTCTTACTAAGAACTTCAAATTATGATATGCGTCTATGATATAACATGTTTTAATCTTATCTTTGCAGTATATCAAAATCAAAGAAAAAAAAGATATATATATATATAAATTGTACAATTAAACAATTTTACAATATTATATACTCAATTTATAGTCTCAAAAAGCAAAGAGTTTTTCAAAAAAAAAACATTTTAAATTTTAAAAATTGAAAAATTTAATTTTTAATTAAATAAGAAAAATAGGAAACTAACTCGGCCCACTCTAGGACTGGTGGGGATAATCGCAGAATTAGTCAAAGTTTTTTTTTTTAGAAAATAAAAAAAAATGAAAAATGGCGAACTTCGAGAAAATAACTGTTTTTCTCAAAAAATGCGAAAATTGCATAGATTTTTTAATTTAAAAATTTTTTTGTATTTTTTTCTGAAATGTACATTTAAAAACCAAAATTTAAAAAAAAAACGTCCCAATAGGTTGAATTTTGAAAAAGTGATAGCCATTTAAAAAAAAGAGCCATTTTTTTCAAAAATTAATAATTTTTTTTGGGTTTGGTAAAAAAATTTGAAAAAATTGTGAAAATTGTTTTTCATAGAGTAGAATAGGATAAAAGACTTTCAGCCAAATCGAAAGGGGTCGGAGTCAAAAGTGGCCGATTTGACGTGGAATGCTCCATATATATCAATATATATATAAAAATTCAGTGTCATATTGTATGTCCACTAATAATTTTGAAACTATTCGACCGATCTTAATAAAAAATTTTTTATTTTGTGTAATTACTTCCTACTTAGAATATAGGATAATTTTTTTATAAATATATTTAACACTTAAAAAATCCTATTAGTGGTCCGCGAGATTTAAATTATAAATTTACTGGTCTGTGAGGTCAAAAAGTTTGGTGGCCGCTAATTTAGAGGTTATCTAGGTTCTGTAAGTTTTTGATAGATGGCGCTGTATTAAAATTCAATTATTTGGATATATCACGTCATACGATTTTTTCAGTTACATTTGACATAACTAACATTGCTTTTTATATTTTTTCGTGTATTATTATTTTATATATTCCACTCTAATTGTGGTTTTATTTTGTATGTTGTTATAATCTACTACAAAACTAGGTGCCTCTGGCCACGCGTGATGTGGCTTCATTATAATACGTTGATTCAATATAATACTAAATTATTCAATGCAGCCCAATTAATCTTTTTAAATAAATTTAAACACGTATAAGTAATACTATCTTTTTTCTCATTTAATAAGTTTCAAGGTCAAACAATGTCCATTTGCGGCTTATACTTAGAAAATCCATATTATTCTTATTTGAGATATATAAAAACAAATTAAAAATTTTACGTTGTTTTATGTCTAATTTTTGAATTCTCAGAAATTCTTAGCGAATATTAATTTGATTATATTAATTAGTTTGCGATTTAATTAAATCAACGTTTTATAACAAAACCATGGCAACATGTGATCGGAGCACCCTAGTAATATTATAGAAATCATAAATACTTAATACGGAATACAAAAAGAATAATTAAAAAAAAATATATGTATTCAATAGTGTATATATATAAYAATAATAATAATTTATTGTTTGCCTTTCAATATTACAAAGATTATAATACATGACAAATGAGCACCAAATTTAAGATAAAAATATATCCTTATACATATATATATATTATTTAATCGAGATAAGAAAAAAGAAAAATAAAGTAAGTTAGTCGAAGAATTACAGGAAGAAAATAAATCAGTGTCCCGTAAGCGAGCTCTTCTTCTGTGAGGTAACTGGAGTTAACCTGCGGTACCTGTTCACGCATTATCTTCCGTTAACTCTCGTGCATACCGTTATCATCGTGCATTCGTCGTCTCTTTAACTTAAGCCAACTGGAAAAGCTGCTTGGTGCTCGGGAGACACGGAATTCGCGTAGGTCTTGATCTCCCACGATCGACCACCGACAAGACACGACATGAAGGCAACCAGCAAGCACACGCTGACTCTTACTTTCGCTTGTAACGATCCCTTCTCACTCTCTCCATATGTATTCGTTTATCAAATATATACTTATATGCATGATATCCATACCATACATACATATGTATATGTACTCATGATCAATTCAAATTCATTCGACGCTGAATTCTAATTCCTTCTTTTATCTCTTATTGTTCAGAAAAATTTCATTCAACTTTCTTTTCTTTAGTTCTTTTACTTTTTTTAAACAACAAAATTAATGGAAAGTCTTTTTCTAATTTCATTCTATCCAATTGTATTCTTTTCATTTTTTTTTTAAATTATTTAACTGTTTAATTGAATAAAATTCCAGTTAGTTGTTTGTAAAATTTTGCTGAAATTAAAAAAATCACATTTTTATTATCGTAAATTTTTCTTCTCGAATTATTACCAGAACAAAATTATTATATAATTACTTAAGGAAATTTATATGATTTATCATTCATTATCGAATTTTTAAATAATTGATTTCTAAAATCTATGAAAATTCATTTCCTGCAACCTTGTGACATAATTTATGAATAATAATAATGGATTATAACACAATTGTAATAATTGATATTCAAGAAAATGTGTAATAAATTTACTCAAATATAAATCCGTACGATAAATAATAAAGAGATCAGATGCAGATGTATTTATCTGTCGTTTATTTTATTGTTTCAGAAGATGAAGTGAGAGAAAAAAAGGAGGGTGTTGTTTCCCTTCAGGAATGAAATCCTGACGAGAGAAGAAGTGTGAGAGAGAGAGAGAGAGATCAGTCGTCATGATGGAACCACCGCTTACCAGCAAGGTTCTGCGTGCTCCTAGCCTAAAAAGAGGTCAGGAGAACGTTAGGATACAGGACAGGGTAAGTAAATAAAAAATAAAAATAAAAAGAATAAAATAGAATGTGTGTGTGTGTGTGTGTGAAAGAGAGAGAGAGATAAAGAGAAAGAATCGGAGGGAAAAGATAAATCTCAACAAAAATCTCATATTCTCGTTTCACGGAGTATTCTCATATTCGAGTAGTATGCAAACATGACACGCACATATCCAAGTTCTTACGTACATATAATGATAATCAATAAAAGTTCCTATTCGAGATTACTCGTTATACTTATTTCATAAATTATGCAACATTTTAAAGAAACGTTTGGGAGAAACATAATTTGAATTTTTGTTTGTGTATCTCATTTGGATACAATTTAATTTGTTATACAATTTATTTTATAATAAATATAAAATATAATAATTGTAATAATTAAATCGTGTATAAATATAAAACATATTAAATATATAAATATTTATATTACAATATACAATTTAATTTATCATATCTCAGGGTGTCCTATATAACTGTATTCACGATTTTTCAATTCATTATATTCTAGTTCGTTGAATTTGTATTAATATGAGCTATAATATTTAAAAATAATAGTCAAAAATATAGGGCGCCATTTAAAAAATTAAAGATACCTTTAATCCTGATTTTTCAAACTTTTTTTGATTGCAATGTACATATAACCAATCAAAAATAGTTCAACTTTTGTTTAAAGTATTTTTTTTTTGTCAGATTATCACAAGTACTTGTAAAATCGTGAATACAGTTATATGGGACACCCTGTATATTCATATTTTATTTAGATAAAATGTAATTTATTATGTTCTCTATAATTAATATTTTACTGGATCATAATTATTCCATACAAATTGGTTAAAAAATGTACGAATAGAATAATTTTCTGATGATTGGCTACATCACAATGCCGAAGAGCTTAAAGGATCTTTATCTATAGACACGGTAAATAATTTCTTTTACGTAATCCCATCAGGTATCATGAAGAATCCCTTGAACGTGTTTATTTTTTTTTTCATCTTTTTGTTACGTTAGACAGTAAAGAACTTAATTAGTGAGCTGTTTAAAATTTATCCCCTGTAACTTTGTCGAACAATCGATAAATTCCATTAGGATGCTAAGAGAATTTCGATTTTTTTTGTTCTTTTTCTTGCATATTATTCTTACAAATTATTCTTTGCATTGTTTACTTTTTCTTTTTTCCCCTTACCCCTTATCCCTTTTACTTTGTTGTCTATGATCAAACGGTTTTGACGAAAAATTTAGCAATGAGTTTTTTCACCGAAACAACACAACGCACGGAAGTTTTTATCAACGTCTCTTGCATTTTAATGAAAGTCCCCCTTTTTAATACAAAATAGAGAGAAAGAGAGAGGGGCTGCTTCGTGTTTTTTTTTTCGTGGTATCTTCCGTGAAAAGTTTTATTGCCTTTTTTTTTTTTTTATTGAAAAGAAGAATTCATTGAGAAAGACAATGGGGGAATGAAGCGTGTTATCGTAAATCACGTTGTTTTTTTTTTCTTTCCCTCTCTTTTTCTTTTTCTCTCCTAAAAACGTGAAACAATTCATGTTACGAAATCAAAAAATACTGCATAGAGGGAGAAGAAAGAGTAGTGTAACTCAGAAACACGTTTTTATTATCACGACGTGTACATCAAATAAAAGAAGCCTTGTGTAAACAACGCGATAGCTAGGTTCGTTCGTTATTTATATTTTTTTTTTCTCTTTTTTTTTTATTGTATCTAAAAAAACGAAAGGGCCCCCTAGACTATCGCGATGATAAATCGTTCAACTCGTTCGAATTGAAACTACTTGATAAATCAAAACCTAACGTTTTTGATCGAGTTTACCTGAACTATATTGTATTATATATCGTATTTTATCGTTTTGAAGAAAAAGGAAAATTTAAAATTGTTAACCTGAACCAAAAAAGGGTATTAACCCATTATCTAACACAATACGAAAATGCAAAAAATAAAATTAAATTAACTGTGTAATGATATTCATACAAACCAAATAAAACTATTTTTGTTTTCTTATTAGATATTTTTATTATATTTATTATTTATTATTTTTTGATTATTTTTTTATTATTTTTTTATTATAGAACAATTGTTTTCTTTTTATTTAAGTATAAAAATTATTTTATATTTACCACAATATTATAATTATTGATTTAAAATAAAATAATGAGAATTTTTAATATTTTCATGAAGCACGAGGTACAATCTCATGATTTTAACGAATATATTTTATTCTGAAGTTGCAGTTATTAAAAAAATTTCAAAATGCGTCCCAAAAAAAGGCCATTGACTGGTAATGGGTTAAGTATAAAAGCTGAAAAATGAATTGTTTCGATGGTGTAACGATAAAACGTATTATCTCAGATAATTGTAATAATAATAATAATATTTATTGGAATACCGACACAATTTCAATGCGATTAAATTAGTATCAACGTTAAATCGTTTAATAAATTACATACACTTTATGCATGTACGTACAGAAATATTATAAACGTATGTATTTAAACAATTTAAAAATAAAACAAAATAAACGTAACGTAACTCCGTTGAACGTTATCGATAGAATACGAATAATAATCATCTAATTTAATTAGTCTGGCTAAAATTTCCAATGAAATATCTCTTTCAATTGTATCACCATGATACAAACATATTTCACTCTAAAGGCAACCAATAAAATCCTCAAATCAATGATTTATTCTTACAACGTATGTACACACATACATATATACAGATGTATACGTATATGAATATAATATTGGCTGGAATACACGAAGGATCAATAAAAAAAAAACCTTTTGGTTATTATCATTGTAACAAAAATTATCATCATAATAAAAAAAAAAAGACAAAAAGAGAGAAGAACTATAATGATCGTATTCGATAAGCTAGATGGTTTTTTAAATGTACTTCTTGAGATAATGCCGGAAGGATGAATTTAATAATTGTAATAATAATAATAATAATATAATCGTAGAGAGCCCCCGACCTTGAGATTAGCAACGAAGCATAGATCGAGGTCACGCGATTGAAAGTCTTTTCAATTGCGGATTAGGTTGTGACGTTGACAGAGACAACAATGGTATAGTCGGGGCGCAATTTTATATATCTCTTGATGCACCGGATGCGTTCTTCGTCCGGGACAGTGCAGAAATTTCTACATTGACGTCACGATGATTCTCGTATTCCTTTCTTTTCTTTTTTTTTTTCCTTTCTTTTTTCTTTCTTTTCATTTTTCTAAAGTCCTCGCCCTCTTCTCTTCTCTTYTTTTCTTTTTCTTTTCTTCTCCTTCTTTTTCTTTCAACACTCGATCATAGATATTTCGCATGTGGGCATTGCATCGCGTTCTCCTCGCTCGTTGCACTTTGCATCCTGCATTCCACGTTCGGTCGTCTCTCTCAAAGCTTCTTATCCCTTTTTTTATTTCTTGTTTTTTTCTTCTTTCTTATTCTTCTTCCTCCTCTTCATTCCTTCTCTATCTTCCGTCGAAAAACGTCCTCCTCGTGTCCTCGACGGGATCGGATTACGTCTACGCGAGTCTCGCGACGTATGCGGATGCAGATATGCGGCTGCACCTCCTTCTTCTAGTCGTCGTCGTTGTCGTCTTCGTTGTCGTCACGTGCAAGATGCTTTTTCCACCTACGTATATCTTCGAGGACGTTTAGTATTTTTATATTATTATCTTTCCTATTTTTATTTTTTTTATTTTTTTCAATTTTATTAACCCTTTGCATTCGACGGCTTCGCTATGTGGAAACAATAAAGAAAATAAATAAAAAATAAAATACAATAACTAAAGCAAATTCAATTTGGTTTACAACATATCAATTATGACTTTTTTTTAATGCGCGTATATCATTTATTTATAACATGTGACCATAATTATGAAAATGGTCTAATTGTAAGTCACATATCTCTTGTTTTGAAATATTTGAACACTAAATGAATTTTATATAATATTGAAATAACAAACACTATCTAACAGTTCATTTTTGACAATATTGTTAAAATTACATTGAATTAACTTGTTAACCGGGCGGAATGTATAAATACGTCAAACGTTATTGCTTGAAAGCTTGAAAGCTAAAGGTACAAACTTTTGTACTTTATATATTAATAAACGAAAAACTATATATATTTCATAGTTTATTAATTTATTTTAAGTATAAATAATAATAAATAATAAATAAATAAATATATAAAAAATAACAAATAAATAATAAAAAGAGCTACGTAATTAAAAAGGGAACTCCCCGGTTAGTAGATTAAGAGGTTACGCCATCCTGACACTCGGAAAAATAGCTATAAATTTTAACTTTTTTTTTAACACAGACATTAAATATAATTAAGTAATCTTTATTCTACATATATACTTAGTACTTTTATGAACAATTTACCATGTTAAAAATTAAGAAAAAAAAAGAAATGGAGGAAATATAAGATGATATATAGAACCCTGTTTTTCTGATGGTGGGCCAATTTCGGTTTAACAAATGTTCTGAAAAAAAAAAAACAATAATTGTTTACTAATAAGAGAAGTAATGGCTTAGTATACATCGCAAGAAAATATTTTTTAAATTTTTTCTAGTAATAGCAGCTGTTTGAAAAAATATTTCAAATTTTTCTTGAAATTTTGAGTTAGAAAAATTAATAACTTTTGAACAAGATGCAAAATCAAAAAACGGTCCGATGAAAACTAAAATAATCTTATGAATTGTAACTGTTATAAATTTCAAACAAATCGGTTAAGTAAATCTTGAGATATCGTGCCTACAATCAGCAAAACAGGGCTCCACACATCTGCTTATATCTACGGTATTTTTTTTCTTAATTTTTAATATTGTAAATTGTTCATGAAAGTATTATGTATATATGTAGAATAAAAAGAATTTTATTATATTTAATATCTGTGTTAAAAAAAATTGAAATGAATAATATAAATAATATTAATAATAATATTAATAAAAAACAATATTAATAATAGCTATTTTTCCGAGTGCGATTAAAGGTGGTGTATAACCCCTTAATTTAGTTTAAAATAATTTTGTGTGTAATAAACTAATGTAATGTAATTTATATGTAAATATAAATAATGGTAATCTAATAAACTAATTTTTTTTTTATTTTGACTTACAATTAAACCATTTTCATAATTATGGGTACATATGTGAATATGATATTTTTTATTAAAATTGTTTTGACTTACTGGTAATATGAATGAAAAAACAATTTCAAGTGCAAAGGGTTAATTTATTCAATTTATTTATTTCGACAAAACGGGGATAGTTTAACAATTTTGTCCTATATTTTATAAATTTCATAAAATCAATACAGTTGATTTTTTTTATCCCTTAACACTTCGATGTGGGGATATTAGATTTATGTCATAAAAAACGAAAGGCCTCACTTACAGAGACAGGACAGAAACTTTTCGACCGTTAAAACATTTAATATTTATAAATAAACGTGAGTAGGATTGAAAAGTTTTTTAAATCTATCATAGAAACTATTTCTTCTTGGTTAAACTAACTTTTATTTTAAAAGATAAATAAAAGTCTTTTTTTCTTTTTCTTTTTTTGTTGAAACTTAAAACTTTTCATCTCCACCCACGTATATCTGTAAATCTGTATTCTCTAACAAATTAAAGAAATATACATTCTTCTATATTTATTATTATATAATTATTATATATAAATATTTGTTGTTGTTTGCATAAGTGTATGTAATGTTGATAGTCGTATATATAATAAAATATAAATAAATATAAATGTATCATATATTTATAATATATATAAATTTTATATATATATATTGTATAAAATATATATAAAATTTTTTTTTCAACAGGTATTTATTTATCACGTAAAAATATGTGTGTATCAATAGATAAGGGGGAACATAGTCAACAAGTTGACATCGAAGATAATTGTAAATTCTTCCTTATCGACATGACGCCGCAAAGTATATATTATCGACAGGCGTCCTCTATTCGTTCGAAACCGAAACAACTGATCGATTCTCATACCGATAAAACAGTTTCTCGAATATTTAAATTTCTAACTAATAAATTAATAATCAATGTAAACTTTAAATATAATTTTGTATAAGAGTAATTTCTCTTTTTTTTTTTTTCTACAGAAAGTAATATCTTTTTCTAATGAAGAATGCCCACAAGATGATGTAATATAAATAAAATGACAAATGCTAAAGTTATGGAATTTATTTTTAAGTACATAGTTTCTCCTCTTAAAAATTATAGTCTTTCAGGGATGTCGCAAGTCAAATCGTACTTACCGAGCATCCTCATAATTGCATTCATCTAATGCTGCAAGGTAATCGTTTATAGAAAAGCGTTGGTTTAAGTTGGATAGGCTATTAATCGTAATATTTAATAAGTTTATTTTTCTTAAATAATGGATCGAGTTCAAAATGCTTCCCCACCCTTTTTTCTTTCTTTTTATTTTTATGTTAATAAGTATGTACTAAGCATTATGTCGAATACGCAATTGTGTGCAAATTAATGCGTGGGAGGATGGCTAGTATCTCAAACAGTTAAGAAGGACGTATCTTGTGTTATGTTACTTAGAGTGTTGAGTGGACTTTTTTTTGTGCTTTTTTCTCTTTTATAATTAATGTCAGCTATCATCAGGGTCGGAGAATTTCAATTGCCAATCCCGACTCGTTATTTCTTTAATGTGATATCTGATTTGACCCACTTTTGTACGCGTCATCATTTCTTTTATTATGTCTATTAACAATATTGAAAGAAAGTATCTTAATTAGGTTATACCGATAAGTTACCATTCTTCAATGATCCGAAATTAAATAAATTTGTCTTTGAAGATTTTTGTATAAATATATATATATATACTAAAAAAAATAAGAAAATATACAAAGTTATTAGGTTTTTATCTAATGAAAATCTTTAAAACAAAAGTTACTCAATTTCGGGTATTTTATATTTTATATTTTATATTATATATATTTGTATTAAATATTTTATATTTAATATATATATATATTAAAAAAAAAAAAAGAAAATATACAAAGTTATTATATTTTTTTGTAATGAAAATCTTCAAAGAAAAAAATTATATATATTATACAATATATATATTTAATATAATAAAATATTTATTAAAATAATATATTTAATATTATTTAATATATTTATAATATAAATATAAAATATTATTTTTGGATAAAATATATGTTTATGGAATAATTAATTAATGGAATAATGTTTAATGGAAAGTTTTCTTAATTTTATAGGTCTTAAAAATATATTCAAGTTCAATAGTTTTAATAAATGTATAATGTAAGAGTTCTATAAGCAGATCATTTTTTTTTTTTTTTTTTTAAATAAAAATCATCAAATTATAATTTAATCAGCATTTTAATATCATTTTGAAAAATGATTTTGGATGTTAACATAATTTGTTGGATCTTTGAAGATTTCAAAAACTTTCTAATATTTCCATTTGAATTTAGAAAAAAGAAAAAAAGAGTATAATTTTCTTAAATGTCACTTTAAATCGTATTTCAATAAAATAGAAAATCCAGGTGAAAAGTTTCGCGCGCGTATAGTAAAAATATAATACACTAACCAGCTGATAGTATTTTCAGTCGTTGAAAGGATCACGGAAGAAAAATATTTACGCATAAACAGGCACGAGATAAGAAAAAAATGAAGAGAGAAGAATTGCGGCCACAATCGAGCCAAGAGCCATTGCAATCGACTCTTTCAATCGAGGTTTCCTGATGCACACCAGGTGCATCTTTCTCTTCGAGTAGGTGCAGTGCGTTGACCGGCATCAACACACTTGGCTCTTATGACCCACGGGTGCTTTTACTTTTTATCGAATCGGCTAATGCCATTGCGGCTTTGCTAGATGGACAACTTTTTATTTTTAAACATTAAACGTACCGATCATATGTCGTTTTATTATTATTATTATTATTTTTCTTTTTTCTTCAAATTCACGATCATTTTATTATTATAAATATTCTTTCATTATTTATCTTAAAAAAAGAAAGTATTTGTTTTTTTATTTATTATTAAAACTGATGTTAAATTCATTATTATTGGTAATAAAAATTTTGTCAAAGAAATATTACATTTTTTAAAAACCTGTTAGGGTACATAAATCGGTGTCATACAAATTGTCAGTGACATCAATTTCTTTTTTTTTTTTTTTTCTTTTTTTAATAAGCAAGGAACCACTTTTGAGTTACCGCATTATTGCATTACGTACTTCTTAATGCATGTAACGCAATATATATGACCCTGTAGAAAAGAGAGAGAGAAAGAGAGAGATGTTAAGATGTTGACTTGCTTGCACGTGTAACGGTACGACAGCATCAACGATTGTTTCGAGTCGATGTTCGACCTCTAGGCCGAAGCACACGAACAACCAGGTGTCTCTCGATCGATCGTCGTAGTAACGATATTTTTTTTTCTTTTCTTTTTCAAAAATCATGTGCCTCCTACCGATATAACCTAATGAACACCCGTTACAACCATGTTAATGCTTACAGATCTTACAGATAAGCATAAGAAACGATCCTACTTTCGATTTATTTACATATTTCTATATTATCAATAACCATACTTGGTGAAATAGATACACTTTTATGATACTTATTCCTTTCTCTTATTTGATTTATGGAATTATTTTTTAAACTATCATAATTACTATGATTATACTAGTTTCATATAATTATTTATTAATCGTTAGTTAAAATTGTCACTTATCATTATCTAATTTTTGATAATTTATATATATTTCATATTTATTTATAATAAATATTTTGTAAAATATCCTGTAGGAGGTGGATATATTTGAATTTGGAAATATATTAGTATCATTGTTAATATTCATCCGTATCTTTTTTTGTATACCTCATCCTATATATTTTATAATAAAATTAATACGTTAATCTTTGTTTCTTGTTTTAATATAGAATCTATTACAATAAAAGTAAACTTTGAAAAAATTTTTCGAAAAAGAAAAAAAATTCCTATGTTTAAATATACATAATAAATTTATTAATTATTTATTTATAAATTAATAATTATATTTAATATTATAATAAATATAATTATATATATATACATAATTAATTATAAAAAAAATTTATTTATTAAATTATAAATAAAAGACAAAAACGATTTAAGGGGCACTACTAATGTGACCACCTGAAAAGAAGGTCATTTTTCGGAATTTTTTTTTAAAGAAAACTACTACATGGATTGTTTCAATTTTTTGAGGAGATATTCGTAGATATGTAATGAATATATGACCAAATTTTTGGACCAAAAGATTGAAAATTAAGCGAGTTATTCACAATCTCCCAAGACCCCAAAAAATGTCCCCCCACTGCTGCAGTTATAGCAAGTTCATGAATTATACAATATGATATAATGACAATATTCGCAGTTCATGAAATCAAAAAAACCAAAAAGTCTATTAAACTAGAAAGGATTTCTCGTATCATAAACCTTGGTCGAAACAAAAAATTCAAATTTAACAAAATGGCCGAATTTGAAAATAAAGTTTAAAATTTCTTGCGAACATTTGATAATTTTTTGTCTCCCAAAATTACATTTTTTATTCGATCGAAAAACTGGAGGTTTAAGTATGCAGAAATATATATATATATAAATATATATATATATATATATTTCTCATCATTAAACTTTCATGTGTACTAATTTCTGTCTCTGAATATCTTTTGAACGCTTAATTTAATCGCCAAAATATAAGACACTATTTTTATAGAGCAGTTAATTTCCTACAAAAATTTGTATTGCGCATTTTATAATAGTCATTTATTGTCAAGTTATAAAATTCATAAACAAAAATGAAATTTGTCTTAAAATAATCAAACTTAAATCTTCAATATCATTCAAATGGTAAGGTTTACGGAAAAAATATTAGATACCTTTTTTGTAGAGCATTAAATTTCCTACAAAATTCTTCCAGAACATTTTTCTGTACAATCAATTAATGATGAGGTATGAATTTTATTCTATTGAACTGAGAAAAAAATAAAAAACTGCGATGCGGAGGATCTTCCTATTAAAATTAAGAGCTCATATTGGGTGAGAATTCTTTGAATGCACTTGAAAAAAAAAAAAAAAAGTCATTTTTTTGACCCACCCTTATATATATATATATGTTAAAAGAAACTGCAACAAGAATCAAATCGATCGGATGATTTGCCTTCGAATTATAACTGCAGCAAATTTAAAAAATGTAATTTCAAAAAGTATCAGAAGGCTGTAACTCAAAAACTATTTAAGATATGTATATGAAATTTTAATATGTTATTTTTAAACATATAGACTATAAAAAAATGCATACAAAATCGATTTATTTTTTAAATTCCATGCTAGGCAAATTTTGAAATTTGGATTAGTCTAGTTTCGTCATTCATCGTTAAAACATACAATTCAGTATCCTTGTATTTTATTAATACAGGTAAGATCTCGGTTATCTGTAGTCTTATGTCTATTAACCCATTATCCGCCAATGGTATTTTTTTAGGATGCATTTTCAAATTTTTTTTTTATAAGTGCAACTTCAGAATGAAATATATTCGTTAAAATCATGGAATCGTACCTTCTACGTCATAAAAATATTAAAAATTCTCACTATTTTATTTTAAATCTATAATTAATGATACAAATAATTTTTATATTTAAATAAGAAAAAAGAAACAATTGTTACAAAAATAGTTCTATTTGATTAGTATGAATATCATTATACAGTTAATTTAATTTTATCTTTTGCATTTTTGTGTTGTGGCGAGTAATGGGCTAACGCAAAAACGTAAATTACGAAAATTGCAGATACTACCTATTGGTACGAAAAAAATAAAAAATAAAATAACTCATTGTATTGATTGTAGAAAAAGGGTAGAGCAAGGCAGAGTGGACAATGCGGGCTTAAACAAACCTTTTAGCGATTATTACATCGTCCGCATTCGATTGACCACACCTTTGGCGCACGCCACAATCTCAAACCCTTTCTCTAGTCTTTCTCTTTTCGTTCTTTTCCTTTTTCTTTTTCATTAACCTCGCTGCTGGGGTTCGAATTAATAGAATTGCACCTGAACACGCGACATGATATTTCTTTATGGCAAGACACGACCCTCAACATAAATACATATGGTTCATGTGCTATATTTCTTTATTTATTTATTTATTTCTGTTTTAAACACGATTGAACAAAGAATCGTTTACGCTCTCAACGCGATATCTGCAAATGCAACAGATAATTATTTTCTTGCAACTTTTTTTTTTTGTCGTAACTGAAATCCTTTTTTACATATCTACGTACAACTTTATTTAACCCATTCGAGACCATGACTTTTTTCGAACACATTTCTCATGAACCATCTTTTTTTCTTTTTCATTATATTTTTCATTTTTAATAAAAAAAAAACTTGTTTACTATGAAAATTATCCAATTCGTAAGTGAATTCGCATAAATAAGTTGATCGCACACCATGTGTGCAGGTCGCTCCTCAGCAAATTTTTATTGCGAGAAGCTGATTGAACACCATGTGTTCAATGTGAAGTGAAATAAAAATACATCATAGAAATTGATAAACATTTATTTTAAAAATAGTTAGATAATATAAAATTGTTATTTTTTCTTTGATAATGAAAAACAGAATATAATGAAAAGCAAAATTTTTTAATAAATAGTAAAAAGTCAAAATGATATGTTGAATAATGAAGAAAATAATAAATAATATAATAATATAAAATAATATATTAAATACAATAAATGAAAAATAAAATTTTAGAAAAACGTTTAAAGGGAATAAAGTAATGCAACTCGGTAATGAAAAAGAAAATATAATTTGTAAATAGATTTTTATTAAATAGTAAACCGATTGTAAAGTAAAATTGGATTGATATTTTGTAAGAATGTAGATTTCGATAATCCAAACAAAAATTTTTTTTTTTTTTGTATGCATAAAAGCCAATGCCAAATTTTGTTTTTCTATACTATATAGATACTATTCATACAAGAAAAGTCTTATCTCGAGAAATACTTTACTCAAAATAAGAGATAATAGCTCATTATTATGATTGCACATGCGGTGTGCAAGTGGTCTCGAATGGTTTAAAAATATCCCCAAATTTTAATATTAACATCCAATCAAATAAATGAAATTATTATTATTACTGTTCGAAAGAAAAGTTAAAAAAAGTAACTTAATAAGAATAGATGACACTGCAATAGTAAGATACTTAGACTATTAAACACTAGTTTAGATTGATTACTGTTTAATTACATCTTTAATTTAATTTTATGACATTATACAATCAAATTTTTAATTATTCACGATTTATTGGTGCTCTACTTTATGTGTTATAAAAATATATATATTTTATTATATATATATATATATATATATAGTAATATAGTAATAATTATAAAATAATAAATATATTGTATTATAGTATTTATATAATTATAAAAATAATATGTATAATATATATAGTATGTCTTAGTAATACATAGAAGACTCGGAACATTGATGACCGAGGTATAAATATAAAGAAAATATTATTGAATGAAGAAGTCCTAATAAAAGAACGTTCAACAAAATCAAGACAATAAATTCTGATTTTTTTACCTGCCTTATTTCCCTATGATACAAAGTTTGTATATATTTTATTTTGTGAACGCGAGAAACTTCCAATTTAAGTGAAAAGAAGTTCTTTGTAAAGTTAATTATTTTTTGTTTGTTTGTTTATTATAGATTACGTTCATACGAGTAACATATGCACATGACTTTTTCAAACGTGACTCGAAATAGACTAAAGAAGAAATGTCGAGGCGCGTGCGTGCATTCGTAACGCAAATTAATTGTGAACGGGTGAATGCACCGTTACGAGCACCTTCCGCGATGCGTTATGGCAATTTTGTTGAAATTCTCATAGAGACCGACTCGCACAGCCATACCGGAAGATGAGTCCTTTTCTCTAACGGATCCATGAACTCCCAACAACTATAGGTGGATCGATACTTCGAACTAATTAAATCATTTATTATCTTATCCATGATTTTATAGTATATTGAGTTTATCGATAAATAGTAATGTCAGATATTTTCCTAAGAGATTGTTTTTAAAATTAAAGATAAAATCTATTTTTAAAAATAAAACGTAGGCTTTTGATATAAAAGTTGACTGGTGAAATTCTAATGTGCAATAAAAATCGCATAATCGAATAAAGTCTGCACGTATGAAAGAAACGAAAACATGATTAAAAAAATTAAAATAGATATAAATTATTTTATAATATTAAAATCGTATAGATTAATAAAAAAAAAAAAAAAAATGATATTATAGATAATGAAAATAATTATTATTCGGTTTCAGAATTTGTAATGTTCTATATGTAAATTTCTATGTGACCGCACACACACATAAATAGAAGTATTATAATTTTGNAAAATGATATTATAGATAATGAAAATAATTATTATTCGGTTTCAGAATTTGTAATGTTCTATATGTAAATTTCTATGTGACCGCACACACACATAAATAGAAGTATTATAATTTTGTGTAAACAAAAAATTCGCTTATAAAAAATATTAAATTTTTTAATGAGGAAGAAAAAAGAGAAGGGTGTGCAAGATTACTTTGATGGAACAACAACGTGTTTTTAAAAACCTTATACATTTTATTTTGTTTAAAAGAAGATTTTGCTTTTCTACGATATGAAAAGGGTTGAAGATATTATATTTCATTTTTTTCCATTTTTTTTTTTTCATTTTTCATCAAAAACTATGAAATAATAGCGCGCTTTATGATACTCATAATGAAAAGTAAGGATAATAATGGTCGGATCGATACTGCAGCTTAGTCGCGTGTTATCTATGTTTTTATTCTTTTTTTCTTTCTTTCTTTTTCTTTTCTTTTCTTTTCTTTTTTTTCTTTTCTTCTCTCTCCTGCGTCATAACGCCTTTAGGGATGAAACGTCGTTTCTTGGTATTGTTAGTTATGACGCTCGTAATAAATGGCGATAGGAGTTTTGACCTCGACGATTATGTATCGAGTGACAGAATGCGTCAAACTATTGTCACGCCCACTAATAACTATAATACGTTTTTATTTCGATTAATTCGAGTTTAATGTACTTTGTATTTTTTTCTTTCTTTTTACTTCTCATAATTAAATTATTTTTCACACAAAAGAAATAATAAATATTTTCTGATTTTTTTTTTTTTTTTTTTTCTAAAAATATTTATCAAAGTATTAAAACGTTAATTTGTATTTTTAGAATAATACGTAAAATAATTTCAATTCTTAACCAGTTAACTGCGGCGCTCCGTTTTGAAAGTGTGTCGCATCACAAATATATTCGTCAAGGCACAAAGTAAGTGTCGGTGGGGTGTCCTATACAACACTTTTCACGATTTTTCAAGTAACCTTACAAACAAATACTTTAAACAAAAGTTGATATAGTTTTGATTGACTATTCATAGCAATAAGAAAAAGTTAAAACAAATTTTTTTAAATGTTTTTTAAGGCTTCCTTTATTTTATTAAATGGCACATTTTTGACCTTACAGTATTATACTCCATATTAATACGAATTCAACGAACTAGTACCACTCTAAAACAGAAATTTTAATTGTTTACTTTATATGTATTATTTTTGCGTTTTATGTTTATTTTGTAATATATGTTACATAAATAAAGAAATATTCTTTAGTAGCACAAAATATTGAAAAATATTGAATACATGTTTAGTTAATATTAAAAAAACATTAAATCTCTTTTTAATATTAAACAAACATGTATTCAATATTTTTCAATATTTTGTACTACTGGGGTTAGTAATAAAAATGGCAATTTTATAAAATAAACCTATCTTTTTGATGCGATATTTTAATATGTTTTAACGAACTTAACGTAATAAATTTATCTATTTCCGAATATAATGGCTTATAAAAGGTTCTACCATCCGATATCTACACTAATATTCATTGATATCTATTAATTTTAATGAGACCGTAAAAATTCCTGAATTGAGAGATTTAAACAAATTCGTTATACGAAGTAATGCGCTGTTTCAGTCGGTATATGTGTGAACGTATAAGTTCAACTCAAATTTCTCATATTTTTTATATGTTCATTTTATTCAGGCCTGGTCTCAAAATATTCTAAACATCTTGAAATTTAATAATATGTTTCGTTTTTAACAAAAATTACAATTTAAATAGCCAATGATCATTACTTTTTATGCATGTCGAATATACTCGTCATGATACAAAATCCTGTCACTTCTTTATATCGAATATACTCGTCAAACTCAGTTAACTGGTTAAAAATGTCGAATCTTTTTGAAATTTGAATTTGTAACACTCGGTGTATATGATAAAATATATTATTATAGGTATTTTACTATATTTAATTAAACAATTAATCTTGTTGTTGTTCTTTTTCTTATTATTATTATTAGGACTTCGTCCTGTTATTCCTAACTTCACAGCTTCTTTAGGCTGTCAAGTTAGTTCTAGGAGCGATTTTCTTTTACCGAGGGTAGGTTTCTAGCCTCGCCTTCGAACTTTCCTCCTTTATCTGAGCATGGGACCATCTAGGTATTATTTAGGTGTCTAGATATTAACTAGGCAGAGTTAATTTAATAATAATAATAATAATAATAATAAAATAATATATTAAGCATACATTACAATAAAACTTTAAAAATTATTTTAAATTTCGTCTTTACTTATACTATACTTATTACTTACTTATACTATACTATACTATACTTACTTATACTTATATACTTATATATAAACTAACGAATTATTTTAAATTAGCTCTTGTACATGATTTGCCGCCAAAAAAATTTATTTCAAATACAATTTTTATAAATTTTCAACTTAAACAATTTGTAGAAACGAGAGTCACCCTATATGTTAATAATAATAACCGAAATCATCAAAATATTCGTGGTAAAATCTTCTCCCTCTCTTTCTCTCTCTCTCTCTCTCTCTCTCTCTCTCCACATTTTTCACACGAATTTTTTCCCTCGTGAAAAGCTCTCGTAAGTTAGGAGAGGACATAACGAGATAATTTATATCACGACTATCTCGACAGTAATATCCGAGCTAATTGCCGCTAGGTGTACATACGTATAGGCATGTCATAAGTTTCACTTTCGTTCAATTAAAAAGTGACTTTATCGTTTAGTCTTTTTTCCCCCCTTTCGTTTTTTTTTATATTTTTTTT